>JAGFNQ010002745.1:0-153209 GCA_024364735.1 Boesenbergia rotunda | reverse complement strand
TAATTTACATCACTTACTGTGAAGAAGTTGAGCTAGGAGATGAGATTTTGGTGGCCAAACCTCTAATCTTAGCTGTAACCAATGCTATAGGAGTTTAGGTATATCAGTGAGTTTTGAGCAAAACTCACTGATGGACCTCCCATATCTGGAATTCTGAGAAACCTATATCAGTAGATAGGGTTGAGCTAGGAGATGAGATTTTGGGTGGCCAAACCTCTAATCTGCTGTAACCAATGCTATAGGAGTTTAGGTATATCAGTGAGTTTTGAGCAAAACTCACTGATGGACCTCCCATATCTGGAATTCTGAGAAACCTATATCAGTAGATAGGGTTGAGCTAGGAGATGAGATTTTGGGTGCCAAACCTCTAATCTTGCTGTATCACCAATTGCTATAGGAGTTTTAGGTATATCAGTGAGTTTTGAGCAAAACTCACTGATGGACCTCCCATATCTGGAATTCTGAGAAACCTATATCAGTAGATAGGGTTGAGCTAGGAGATGAGATTTTGGGTGCCAAACCTCTAATCTTGCTGTATCACCAATTGCTATAGGAGTTTAGGTATATCAGTGAGTTTTGAGCAAAACTCACTGATGGACCTCCCATATCTGGAATTCTGAAAACCTATATCAGTAGATAGGGTTGAGCTAGGAGATGAGATTTTGGGTGCCAAACCTCTAATCTTGCTGTACCAATGCTATAGGAGTTTAGGTATATCAGTGAGTTTTGAGCAAAACTCACTGATGGACCTCCCATATCTGGAATTCTGAAAAACCTATATCAGTAGATAGGGTTGAGCTAGGAGATGAGATTTTGGGTGGCCAAACCTCTAATCTTGCTGTATCACCAATGCTATAGGAGTTTAGGTATATCAGTGAGTTTTGAGCAAAACTCACTGATGGACCTCCCATATCTGGAATTCTGAAAACCTATATCAGTAGATAGGGTTGAGCTAGGAGATGAGATTTTGGGTGCCAAACCTCTAATCTTGCTGTATCACCATTGCTATAGGAGTTTAGGTATATCAGTGAGTTTTGAGCAAAACTCACTGATGGACCTCCCATATCTGGAATTCTGAAAACCTATATCAGTAGATAGGGTTGAGCTAGGAGATGAGATTTTGGGTGCCAAACCTCTAATCTTGCTGTACCAATGCTATAGGAGTTTAGGTATATCAGTGAGTTTGAGCAAAACTCACTGATGGACCTCCCATTACCTGGAATTCTGAAAAACCTATATCAGTAGATAGGGTTGAGCTAGGAGATGAGATTTTGGGTGCTCAAACCTCTATATTGCTGTCTAACCAATGCTATAGGATGATTTGTATATCAGTGAGTTTTGAGCCAAAACTCACTGATGGACCTCCCTTACTGGAATTCTGAAAAACCTATTTCAGTAGTTAGGGTTGAGCTAGGAGATGAGATTTTGGTGGCCAAACCCTAACTTGCTGTAACCAATGCTATAGGACGATTTGGTATATCAGTGAGTTTTGAGCAAAACTCACTGATGGAACTCCCTACCTGGAATTCTGAAAACCCTATTTCAGTAGATAGGGTTGAGCTAGGAGATGAGATTTTGGTGGTCAAACTCTATACTTGCTGTCTAACCAATGCTATAGGAGTTTTCGTATATCAGTGAGTTTTGAGCAAAACTCACTGATGGACCTCCCTTACCTGGAATTCTGAAAACCCTATTTCAGTAGTTAGGGTTGAGCTAGGAGATGAGATTTTGGGTGGCCAAACTCTATACTTGCTGTCTAACCAATGCTATAGGATAGATTTTGGTATATCAGTGAGTTTTAAGCAAAACTCACTGATGGAACTCCCTTATCTAGAATTCTGAAAAACCTATTTCAGTAGTTAGGGTTGAGCTAGGAGATAAGATTTTAGGTGGCCAAACCTCTAATCTTCCTGTATCACCAATGATATAACAATAGTTTGCAATAGGAGGTTTTTAGATATATCAGTGGGTTTTTATGTGCACACTAAGTACCAATATTTATGAGTTATGTTCTATAAACGTATTACACCTATACAACTACAAATTTATTATCGACCAACTTAAATCAGAAGTATTTTATGGTTAACAGAGACCCTGAAATTTTCCCAGTTGAGGCACACCCTGGGCCTGAAATCACTTGATTTCAGGCCCACCCTGGGCCTGAAATGGAGCTATTTAGGCCCACACTGGGCCTGAATTTAAGTGATTTCAGGCCCACCTTGGGCCTGAAAGTTTTTATTTTAGGCCCTCCTTGGGCCTGAAAAGTTTTTATTTCAGGCCCACCGTGGGCCTGAAATGATTTATTTCAGGCCCGCCGTGGGCCTGAAATCATTTTATTTCAGGACCACCGTGGTCCTGAAAAGTTAAGTTCATGATCACCTTAGCCATTAAATAAAATAATGATTTATAGATTAATATTCTATATTTATCTACAAGTTGTGACCAAATCCTGAAATTTTATTTAATTATTAATTTTTATAATTTGAAACAAGTTTTTTAAATTTATGGTAGACATATTCCAGCTTACTAAGTCAATACAGAATGCATACCAATTTTCATTTCCTTCGAGACCATTAAGTCATATTTTCAAATTATGTATCAGAAACCCACTGATGGAACTTCGATACTTGGATATATATCAGTAGTTAGAGTTAACCAAAGAGATCTTATTTCTGGTGTGCAAACTTAGTCCAAATCATTATGAGTTATGTTTTCTTACCGTATTAGTTGGTACACTGTATTGCATCAACTCGATGTGAATCAATATCACACAATTGTTTTGTTTTTCTGGACAATAAATTATATTCATACAACTTACACAATTTCTATACATGCTGGAGCTGAATCACCAGTAAAGGATGTTTTTTTACAACATTACTTCAAGAGATTGACAGTCTCATGTTTTACAATACATGTCTCCCATAATATTTACTGTCAGATCAAATCTCATTTTCGTCATATCTCCTTATTTGAAATCCATCTTCTCATCGTATAGGAGACATTGGACGTATTGCATAACAAAGAAGGCACAGTCCACGCTGAAAATAACAAACAGTAGTTCTTATTTCAATAAGTGGGGTAATAAAATACTTTGATGATTTTAAAATTTTCAAACTCTTCCTCACTTACTGACCTATGTTCTTGTTGGGGACATTTTTGTCTGACGGAGGGTCATTTGTCCAAGGGATGATGACTTTGTAGATATGGATGAATAGCCGTAAGTTCCTCGCGAGTATATTATTTAAGTTCTTTTACCTGTCAAATATATCATGGATTTCAATGACATTTTTTTACCAAATGATGAACATATATATGAATAAAGGTAGGTAGCTCACCGCTGAGTCAAAATCATGCTTATATTTACGGCCACTAGCAAGAGAATTTAAATGAATGAAAGTCATTGCTTCTGTATCCACTGCCAATAAGTGAAAGTGTGTATTATCACTGCACAAAGGTATTAAAATATATCTAAACCCTTGTTCTATCATATCCGTCTTCATCACTTGTTGCAGGGAAAACTTTCTTGACGATCTTATTGAAGCCTAAAAAGTTGCAAACTCAAAATTATTAATAACCACATCATAATACTAGGTCTTCTATAATCTATTAATTCTTACTAATTTACATCACTTACTGTGAAGAAGGTTGAACAATATATTGACTTGTTGTATGGCCTACCAAATGTGGATGCTCCCCTAAATAACATTTTACAGAAGGCATAAATGACCTCGCCTTTTGTAAAAACCTCTCCATTGAGGATTCGTAAGAATGAATGCAAATTCAAAGCAAAGGGTGCATCCTCCCAAATAAATTCATTAGCCAACCTGCCAAGTTAATTTATAAGATTATATATTAAAACCCCAAATATATTAATTAAACTATGTTTCATAACTTACTTTAGGTTCTCCAATTTATTTATCACGTAGGCCACTTCTTTATCTTGATTTTTCTTCTTCGACTTCATAAAATGCTTCTTCACAAACTACATCGATACAATTTAGACCAAACTATTTAATGACCAAATTCAATAAATTTGACGAAATTTATATGAAAATAACTCACATACATCAATGCCTTGTTGCCTCATTTTGTATAGTTCTGAGGTCCTTCTTTTTTCCTCCTCTATATCTTCTTCAGACATGACTTCCATTACAGTAATGGTTTCTCTTGCTTCATCCATTTCCTCCTCACTAAGTTTCCTTTTTCCCTTGTCCATGACATTTGATATTTGTTCCTTTCTCCGCTTCCCCTTATGTAATAGCTGGTGCCATACTGGACTCTCAATTGGAGTATCCCTGTAATCATACCGAGTTCGGTCACGTCCTCTCCTTGTTCTACAAGATACTGTATCAGAAAGAGGAGTGACTACAGGATAGCTTTCTTGACCCTCCATCCCCTTATTTTCAATAATTAAAATTAATTCCTTAACCCTTTCATGTAAACATTTATTCTCCTCTGTTAGCTCCTTGATTAGAGTTTCTTTAAGAATGCATTCACCACATGGCCTTACATCTTCTGTGTCATGTCCTTGTGATGTCTCCATTGGCCGTGGAATGTCATCCCCAATCTCAAGGTTCTCAAACAATCTATTTTCTTGTAGGTTAGGAATTATTTCAACAATCACCTGTCAATTACCAAGTACACAAATTTTACTGCCTCTGTATCAAACTAACATAGATCACACTTTAGAATAATTACCTCTTCGGACTTGATTTGGTTGACAAGGTCCCTCACCCTACTAATATGCGAAGGTATATTCCTCCACTTATTTATTCGAGGTCCTTCAACATTGTATGGTTTTTGAATGGGTACATGCTCCAAAAACCATGCCTACACAAAGTTTTCCAAACAATTAAATTATTGACAGCAAAATATTATAAAATATAATTTAGGTTTTTTCTACTCATTGCCAAAAGCCCAGCAAATCCCTTTACGTAAAGGAGGTTGGTGGTCCTCTGGTTTCCCTGAGTTGATGAAAATAATTCCCCAATCTTAGGTAATTGGGGAGACAAAAATTTATGGATAGCTTCCACCCAGTTGAATCTACCAAGATTGTCATAATCATCTACTATATCTACAAGCCCTAGAGGGACCTTAAATGTACTAGACGAAAATAAAACACAAACAAATATATACAAAATATAAAATTTGCAAACTAATAACACATCATCCTCTGATTCAACACTTTTAGAATAATGTTTAAGTAAGTCCTCAATTCTTGTTCTGGTAGGTTGTTTTTCTTTTGAGAAGTAAGTACGATAGAGGTCACCCGATGCTTTAGTTGAATTAATAGGGACCGGAACTCCACGGTCCACTATACCCAGTACCAAAGCAACATCTCGTCTGGTGAACGCAACCGATACACCTGAAACAATTAAAATATTTAGTTATCATCAACAATATAGGCTTCAACTTATTTCACCTCGGTAGGCCTGAAATGAATCATTTCAGGCCCACGTTGGGCCTGAAATGAATTCATTTCAGGCCTACCAAAGGCCTGAAGTAAATTCACTTCAGGCCCTCGTTAGGCCTGAAATAAAATCATTTCAGGCCTACCTAGGGCCTGAAGTGAATTTCACCTTAAATTCATTCATTTAAATTTATTAAATATCAATCATTTAAGGCCAACTATGTCCAAGTTTTATCTTACAATAGATATTGTTTATAATTCATAATTAAAACTATTACCTGAGAATTTAAAAACTTGCGAGGTTGAATCCCAACTTTCAAATATATTAACTAAAATTCCCCAGATATGTTGCAATTCTTGAATGTCCAAGAAAATACTGAAGGGCGACTCTTTGATCTTCGTAATGTGTTGATCATTTAAAATTTCAAATGCTTGAACAAAATGTTTAAAGTGGCCTAAAACACTGCACCAATGTAATTTTTTCCCAAACTCATCTGAACCCTACAGTTTTTATACATTACAAATTTATTCAGCAATATTAAGTATAAACAATTTCACAAACTATGTTGTTCTTACCTAAGCCTATCGCTAGCATACATTGCTGATTAACGCCAATGAAGAAGACGATGAACCACCCACATACCTTTTTCCTGCCATTATGATGAAAATCAAGTCTGCAGAAACCCTAAATCCTACTTTGATAGTGCCGAGCAGTATCAACTTCAACGTTAACACTTAAAGCCGCCTCAGGATCACACACTACCACTTTCCTGTATAGGAGGCTAGGTTTTGGTTGGGCGGAGGGATTCGAGGGATGAGCAAGCGACTAAAGCACAACTAGGGCATGCACAATGTCCTCCTTCAATAATACCATTTACGTTGTTGCGGTGAGAGAGAGAATGGCCAAAAATTCTACTACCTTGTCATCCGAACCACAAATTATTATTTTACACTCAAAAGTGGTTCGGATGCCTCGAAAATGGAAATGGAAAAGGCATTTTCTGGCGCCAAGGGTATAATAGGAAGTTCACTTAAGGTGGTGCGCCCTTTGGTAAATAACAAACCATGGGACGTCCTTTCGTCATTTCCAATTGTTACGTACGCCCTTTGGTAAATTGCCGATTAAACTAACATTGCATATCCGGTATGTAAATATAATAAGTTTATCAACATCAACATTGTAGATAAATTTGATAATAAATCCTAAATCGTTCTAGAAAAAACATGATCTACGGAGATATTTTAATCAGTCCACGTTATAATAACTATAAAATCATTGTTATTATAAAATCAAAGTTATTAAAATACAAATTTATCTTATTTATATAATTGTCATATCGATTTAGGATTTAATGCGTATATTAGAAAATAATAATAACTAAAGGTATATTTGAGAGCCATTATGCCATTTACCTTAGAGTTGATGGAATGAAAGGCATTTTTCATTACCTCGGGGCTACTAAATCTCACATTTGAGCAAAATATGATATCACTTGTTACAAACAGCCTAAGTATTGTTGGTCTCATTGTAAGATACAAATAGATAAATCACGGAAAATATTTTGCATTACCACAACGGTACTAAATCTCATCCTAGACTATCTAGTATCGTCGATTCCCCAACTAGATGCAGGCAAGTAAATCATAGGGGGCATGTTGCCCTAGCACAACGACACCGCTTTGTATGAGGGAGGTCAAGCACTCAATGAAACATCTTGCACTTGTTAAGAATTGAACCGATCTATTGGAGCAACCATGGGCGAAGCCACCCTTGAATTGGGGTGGGCTTCAACCCCACCTTTTTAAATAGTTTTTTTTTATTTTGTTTTATTTTTTTAGCCCCATCAAAACTTTTTAAGTACCTAAAAAATACTAAAATTCGGAATCTAATAAATAAATAAAATAAAGATAAGCCAAAATGTTGAATACCAAATGAGAGTGTTGAATTTAAAGTGATTGAGTTTAAAATAAATCTAATGGGTAGATGTGGAGATAAAGAGTATGTTGATTTAAATCGGACTTAATTTGGATTTAATTTGACCAAGTTATGATCGTGATATATTAAACGTTCAATCGATTTAAAAAAATAACGGTATTTTTTGAGAAAACCTTCTTTTTATTTCTCCGCATACATAGCTCATACCTCCTCACACCGCCCTCTTCCGCGCGCCAGTATTTTCACCCCACACACTGCCCTACTCTTCTTCTTCTTCCTTACTCTTTCTCTTCCCGCCACTAAACTGCATCCTTTTCTTCTCCTCTTCTCAACAGTAGCAACCGTAGTTACTATCTTCTTTTCTAGCCAACAACAAACCCCAATACTAACCGTTGGAGCAACTCAAGATCGTTGTCGAAGCTCATTGGCTATCGGCGGAGAAAGGTTCTCCTTCCTTCCTTTTTCTATCTCAATGGCTTTCTATTATTTCTTCTCCCCTGTTCCAACCAACAACAACAATTGTTGCTTATTTTTGTTTGTCACCGCTAATTCCTTCACCTTTTGCTACCCATTGTCGGAGCTCCAAAGGCGAGAGATGACAACTATCGTGTTACCCGAACTAAGAGAAACATAGTTTTCCTTATTTTTGAATCTTCAGTATTTTCATTCAAAGACATTGTCATAGTACAACAATTGATTTGGGTAAGAATTGATAAATAATTATTTATTGATATTGAAAATAATTATTTAATTTAGATTAATTATGATCCATTATATATGTTTGATTTAGGGGCTACTTCGAGTGAGAATTTTACCCATTTGATTTAGTTTGATTTTTGACTCATGTATTGTGCTAATATTGTTTTTCATTTGATTTATTATTGTAGGTTCTGAAATTGTGTGACTTTGAGGTAAAATTCAACAACTCTAAAATTATGTTGAATATTTAGTTGTGATTATTTGAGTTGCGATAATATAATATTGGTCAATGATGTTTATGAATTTTCAAGTTTGGATTTTTAGCCTAAAAATTTATTATTATGAATTTTGGAAAAATAATTCATTGATTGCGATATTTGAGAATTATTGATGTTACAGTTATTATTGGGCTTATACTCTGGTTTTTCTAGTTAAAAATAACTGAAAGTTGAATGATCCTATCTGAAATAGGTGAAGGCTATTGGGACGCTAAATCATAATTCGGACATCATGTTTCTACAGCCCTTTACGGAGCATAAAATTAAAATTTATTTTATGATTTAACAATTAAATCAAAGGAGTCCTAATATGGAAATTTGAAAATAAGTATAACCATGATCTTTAATCTAAGCATACATTACAATCTAACCATTCAAGCAAAATCCTAAAAGCATAACAAAAATAAACTATCATGTGATTAACTCATCTAATATCAATTTAATCATTTTATTTAGACATGCAAAACTATCTAATTTAAGCATACTAGATCATTTGAGCATAATCTAAATAAAACTACTAATAGATGCATTAATATACAAATAAATCAAAACACAAGCAAAAGAATACCTCCCAAACAACCTTGTTTAAGAATAGCTCCAACTATTTCGGGTTTAGCAAAATAGCTCTTCTTTCTTTATCTTGAACTTGTGTTTCCTCCTTCCTCCGTCTAATCAGGTCCACGATCAGACTCCCTTTCCAACGCTTGATCGCACTAGAGATCAAATGTCATTTTTCATCGAGACAATCGTAACTACTAAACAATCTTCTTGGAGAAGATAAGCAAGTGACAAAGAGATGGATTTCTCTTTATGGAAGAAAAGGGAAGGAGGAAACTTGAGAGAGGCTTTCTCTTCTTCTGCCTCGATTCCAAGGATGCCTCCTCTATATATAGCACTCCAAAGAATATGAAAAGATTTGTGTATCTTCATCTTCCCTAGGATTACGAAGAGATCATGTCTCTTCACCTTTCTAAGAAATTTAAAGAGATTTGTGTCTCTTCATTTCCAAAGAATATAAAGAGATGTATCTCTTCATTTCCAAGGAATATGAAGAGATATGTCTCTTCCTCTTTCTAAGGAATATGAGGAGTTGCGTGGCTAAGAAAATCAAATTAAACCTAGCCATTTTCTTTCTTCCATCTTAACTAGGGATGGAAGCAGACCAGGCCAGGCCAGACTTTTACCTTAACATGTCAGGCCTGTATAATAACAAACTGGTCTGAGCCTAGCCTGTGGCCTGTTATAGGCTTTGTTCTTGGCTTAAACTCGACTGTTCAATAGCCTGGCCTAGCCTGCGGCCTGTTTACAAAGCCTGTAATTTAATTCGGTTATCCAAAATACTTCTAATATATAAAATATAACAATTCAATTCAATTATCCAAAATATTAATTTAACAAATTAGCTAAAGATACTATAAATATATAAAATATGTATATTATAACTAAAAGAGATTTAGGGTGTACTGGCAAGTAAGGTGGTTGATAAGGTCTTCCTTGTAAAAAAGACCAAGGTTTGAATCTTTCATTAAGTCATTTTGACAATTTATATAATATAATTTTAACAGGCCAGGCCGGCCTGTCAGGCTTGATAGTCTTTATATTGAGCCTGGCCTGGCTGATAAGAAAAACAGACTTTCAAATGGGCTAAGTATTATTTTATTTTTAAATAGGTCAGGCAGGCCAAATACAGGTCAGGCCATAGGCCCTGACAGGCCACCTGACCTATTCCATCCCTAATCTTAACCCATTGAATGTTAGAACATTCCTAAAACCCAATAATATAAGTTCATCATAATCATGTTAATGATAATATTTGATCATATCAAACTTTAATCGTCAATTCACATTTGATCATATCAAACTTTATTCGCCAAATTCACCTGCTTGAGTTTGACTTTCTCAACGAGAAATAGGAAAATCAATACTTGTGTAACCTTCAATGGTTCAAGGATACAACTAGCCGTGGGTTCACAACTCTTTGTGATTTAGGATGATATACATCTTTTATTCGGACATACCCTTAATAGCCTCATCCTATGATATACTGCTTGATTATAGGATGTCAGAACTCATTCTAATTAACACCCAATGAATGATGGTAAAAGCGTCTAGCAGTATCGTCCATGACTTCCTAGGTATCGTTGAATAGTATCCGCAAGAACCAATCAATTATTATTAACATATAGTCTGGTCCCTTCATCTGATATATCCCAGTCGTATCTACAACCATTGGTACATTGAGAGTTGTATATCGATTCGATAACTATGTAATGTATCTTATAGTGACAAACGCGTGCCAGCTAGGAAAATCCTTTCCTAAAGCACATCTTACAGCTCTGATCAGAGACTTCATACACAATAGAATAATATATTACATAGGATATCCACACTCATGGGTGTGTGGTGAATTCCCGACTACAATGCACTAACTCCTATAGGTTTTGTTACTATACCCAATCTTAACACCTAATAACCCTAATTAAGTCGATAAATGCGTTAAGTGTGCAGCCCCAGCATATATAGCTAGTCTCAATAATATCCCAGGATTCATCCACTCGATAAATGATAACCACTTGGAAAATCCATATGAGGGTTGTTCGATGAACTCATCATATAAGCATCCATCTGTATGTTTGAATATCTCTATATCCTTACCAATGAAATGTGATACACTACATCACAGATGTTAATCTCTAGCTTGAATAGCCTTTTATTCTTGTTTATTAGGTGACCCAATTGATTAGGAACATATTTAGAATATACAGTCAATATTGATGTATTTTATGATGACCATCATATGTATCACCACATTTCACTATAGTATACTCAAGGACTTTATCTATGCATCTAGTATGCGTATTAAAATAAAGTAAATGTCATACTAAATAGAATTATATTAAAATAAAATATATTTATTTACAACAGTCAATAAAGCCCTAGCCAATACTTGGCTTGGCACCTACTCTAACAAACTCCCACTTTCCCTAATGCCAACTATTCACTAGTTTTAGACTCATCAGTTTGCGATGTTTTTCAAAAGATGGTCCTGGCAAGGGCTTTGTAAGTGGATCAACAATGTTATTTGTAGAGGCAACTTTCTCAACTGTGATGTTACCTCTTCCCACAATCTCTCATATAATGTGGAACTTTCTCAGTATATGTTTGGACTGACGATGAGATCTTGGTTCCTTTGCATGTGTAATAGAACCAATGTTATCACAATGAACCGGGACTAGATTATCTCCATTTGGAATAACGACCAACTCTTGGATGAAATTCCTCATCTAAACTTCCTCCTTTGCTGCTTTTAAAGATGCAATGTATTCTGCCTCGGTGGTGGAATCCGTAATTGTATCTTGTTTGGAACTCTTCCAAGAGATAGCACCGTCATTCAATGTGAATACATATCCAAAGGTTGATTTTGAATCATCCACATCTAATTGAAAGTTAAAGTCTGTGTAGCCTTCCAATTTAAATTCTCCAACCCTGTATGTCATGAACAAATTCTGAGTCCTTCGAAAGTACTTAAGAATATCTTTTACAGCTTTTCAATGCAATAGACCAGGGTTTGACTGATATAGGCTCATGATACTTAGAGCATATGCTATATCAGGTCTTGTAGATATCACATTATACATGATACTACTAATAGCAAACACATAGGGAATGTGTGTCATCATCTCTATCTCTTCATCTGTCTTAGGATGCATAGACTTGGATAAAGTTATACCATGACACATTTGTAAGTATCCTCGCTTAGATTCTTTCATTGAGAATCTACTGAGTATGGTATTTATATATGTGGATTGTGTCAGCCCCATCATCATCTTTGTTTTATCTCTATAGATCTATATTCCTAATACGTAAGATGCTTCATTCAAATCCTTCATGGAGAATCTACTGGCTAATCATACTTTTGTTGACTGAAGCATTCCTACATAATTAATTCCCAATGAGTAGAATGTCATTAACATATAATATTAAGAATGTCACTACACTCCCACTAACTTTCTTATACACATATGGTTCCTCAGGATTTTTGATAAAATTAAACTCAAGATTATATCATCAAATCTGAGGTTCCAACTTCTCGACACTTGTTTGAGACTATAATTTGACCTTTGAAGTTTGCATACCTTATGTTCACTTCCATGGTTGTGGAGCCTTCCAGCTGAGACACGTAAATTTCTTCCTTTATATCACCATCAAGGAATGTTGTCTTCATATTCATTTGTCATATCTCATAGTTGTACCATGCAGCTATGACAAGCAATATTTGAATGGACTTAAGCATTACAACTGGTAAAAAAATTTCATCATAGTCAATTCCTTGTCTTTGATTATAACCTTTTGCCACCAGCCTAACTTTGAAGGTCAATACTTTTCCATCAACTCCGAGCTTCCTCTTGTAGATCCATTTACATCCTATTGGAGCAATTCCTTTAGGTGGATCCACTAATGACTAAACTTGGTTTGAGTGCATGGAGTCCATTTCAGATTTCATGGCTTCTAACTATTGCATCAAGTCGATATCAGATATTGCCTCCTTAAAGGACTTTGGATCACATCCATGATCAGGGTCATTTTGATTTCCTCCAAGGAGTAGATCATACCTCACAGATAGTCTTGAGATCCTTTCAAATCTCCTTAAGGTGTGTACTTGTTCTACTGATTGTTGGGGCGTGGGCTCTATTATTTCAATGGTGGAATCGTCTTGAACCTCTTCGAGTTCTATCATCCCACTTTTTCTATATAATAGAAATTCCTTTTTCAAAAAGGTGGCATTTCTTGAAACAGACACTTCTATTTCTTGGGATTATAGAAATAATATCCAACAGAATATTTTGGATATCCTACAAAATAGCACAACGTGAATATACTATCCAGTTGTCTCCCATTGTCTGCTTCACATAAGCAAGACATCCCCATATTTTTAAATATGAATATTTGAGTGGTTTTCCCATCCACATCTCATAAGGTGCCTTTTATACTACTTTTGTATAGACTTTATTCAACAACATTGTTGCAGTTTCAAGCGCATAACCCCAAAACGATGGTGGTAAATTAGTGAATCCCATCATAGATAGAACCATGCCCATCAGCGTTCGATTATGGCGTTATGCTATACCATTAAGTTGTGGTATCGCAGAAGGAGTCCACAGTGAAAGAATCTCATTCTCTTTTAGAGTCCTTATACTCAGTACTCATGTATTCTCCACCTTGATCTAATTGAAGTTTCTTAATACTTTTTTCCAATTATTTTTCTACTTCATTTTTGAACTCTTTGAACTTTTTCAAAAATTCAAACTTATATTTCATCAAATATATATACCCATACGGTGAATAGTCATCAGTAAAAGTAATGAAGTAGTAATGCCCATGTTTTGTGCTAACACTTACTGGGCCACACACATCAATATGTATCAAATCCAACATATCATGCACACATTCCACTTGACCTTTAAAAGGGGCCTTAGTTATTTTTCCTTTCAGACATGATTCACAAGTTGGTAGAGAATTTATGTTTGGCATATCAAACAATCCTTCACTTACTAACTTGGGCATCCTTCCTTTGGGTTATCTAATCAGAGTTTGAAGGGAAGTAGAGCCCTGAGAGTATCCAATTGGGGTGTTAGGTCTCTGGGATGTTCGATCGACAAACAACTTTAGAGGATTCTCTCAGCGGTCTATTAATATAGTTGACCCACCTTAGACTTTGACTACAATGTTAACCAACAGGTTGACCTCCAATCCTATGTGCGAGCTACCAATATCCATTGAATCATTGAATAATTGTGAAATTTGAAAATTAATTCTTTGTTGAATTTTTTTTACTAATAGATTTTCTAGTTTTGTCATTTTTGCATTTATCCACTTTAATCAGAAAACTCAAGGAATAAATAAAAGAAAAACTATCAACTCATTTTTTAAACCAAAAGAGCAGACATCAACAAATCAAAGGCATTCTCTATGCAATATTGATATCTCAAATTATAGTGATTAATAACTTAACAAATCTTCTAGATTAATGTTGTCAGTTCTCTTTAGAGTCGTCAATTTGGGTTCGATCCATCGAGTTGGCCCACTCCACCAAACAATTTAAGCGGGTTGTGGGTCGAGGCGGGCCGACCTGCCTGGGCTCGTGACTTGTGCAAGTCGGCTAGCGGTAGACTAGAGTTGGCCCATGGGTTGAAGAAAAAAATCTTAAAACTTAGCACCCACTAGTGATGTATCTCTTAGCTTGTTGGTAATTGATGACTGAGAAGGAAAGGATATTTAATCAAAACTTATTATAGCTCAAGTATGAAGGCTCTCTTCGATATTCTTCCTCATTCATTCCTCCACTAACTTTAGATCTGTGCTACTACAATTTGTAAGGGTTCACAATTCGCATCATGTTATCATTTGATTTCGATATCATTAATGTTAAAGCTCATAGAAACATATGTTAGTACTGATGAAACATTTTGTTGCATGTCGATTTGACTAACTTTACTTTGATGGTGTAGTATTCCATAACCAAATTTAAAATTTTTAATTTTTTTTATATATTTATATATTTATTTTTTATGGGCCCGCGAGTTGGTTTGTCTAACCCAATCTACAACCTGCATTGAGTTGAGTTGTGTTGGGGATTTCCTAACCTACCAAGATGGCAGGTCAGTCCATCCCATCCCACCAAATGGCCTACTCGCCACGAGTCGGCCCGATTGACAGCTCTAGTTCTCTTTAATCTAATTTGGCATTAGATACTCCAATATGAATATATCATGTTAATGATCAAAGAAATGAAATTAGATGAGTCTATATTAAGATGAGGTCATATCAACCTATTGAGAATGAGTATCCACCAACCAAATTATAAAGTTAAAATCAGTGATTCCAAAGTTATTGGTTTAAGAAATTTACTTGGTTAGAGTACTCTTCTTCAAAAGATGCTGCATTTTACTTTTTATGTTTCTTGTTTGAACATAAGCATTCTCGCTATCCTGCATTTATGATGGATAAATTCAAATATTTGAAGTGAATTAATGATGGGGATAGATGCACATTTTTTTATGCATATAGAATGTAATATTTTGCCACATAACAATACTATGGAATATTTTGATAATTTGATAAATATACTTAGTCATATTGACATAGTGATGAATGCACAATCTTTTTAAGAAAAATATAAGAATAGATTGGGCTTACAAGAACTATTGAAAACATTTGATAGCTTACTTTGTAAGCATATGCATTTAGAGGGCATAATAAATCTCCATCTACTAATAATCGTGAAAATTTTATCGAGATGATAAATTTTATTGGAAAAATGAATGAGAGTATTGACAGGGACGGATCCAAGAATTAGAGATGGATTGAGTTGATCCTAAATTGATTGAGTCCACCAAGGATACCATAGAAGAGATCCAAGTTCACTTCGTGTGATCTAGTTTTCATCTCGTCTTTTCCTAGATTTCACTTAATTTTAAATTTTTATTAAATAATTTTTTAATTATTTAGGAAATCATTAAGTTAATTTACCAATAATAATATCTAATTTGTAGATATTAAAATTTTGGAGGTCATCGTAGAAGGTCTAATCGCTGGCATTGGTGTTAGAGAGTGTGCTTCCGATGATGAGGTAGTGATAGTCCGTCAATGAGCGCGGTGCAAGACCATGCTCAAGTGTCACACGGGACCTCAATCTACATCTACTTGCCTCCAATGTAAACATTAGGGTATGCGTCAATCTAGTCGTTAGAGCCTCGACCGAGTGTTATCATGTTGACAACTATGCCTCCGGGGGTGAGGGTCTGGCCACAAGTGGCAACAATGAAAGGGCATGAGAACAAGTAAACAAGATGCGGGAGGGAGGCGATATCGTCGAGAGAGGATGAGCGGAGGATGATGACAAGAGGAGCGGGGTGAGTGAGGTGGAGAATTGGACCGTGATCTCGAAGTCAAAGATGAGAAAAGTAGAAACAAGGGCTACCGTCCCTAAGTAGAGTTGGCTGGTAGCTAAAGAAATAGTAAGTATACATATTACAAGTTTAATCTGAATAGATAGGAGAAAGAAGATGATACATATTTATAATTATAATAAAAATTAATTAAACAAATATATAATTGACTTAAAAATAAAATTAAAAAATGTAAAAAAAAGATTTGTCAAAATACGGAGGAGGCAAAGATACAATAAATTTGTGAATCATGTCTCCAACTTACATGTAAATTAAAATTTTTTGAATTAATAAAAAAATTAAAACAAAGCAACATATGCATTTTCCCCCTTCTTTTGACTCGGTATTACTTGATGGTTGAGAATTATTGGTTTTGTTTTTTTCCCACTTTGCTTCGTAAGGGTCCTAATTAAGGGATGGAGCCACCCAGGGCTAGGCTACAGCCTTGGATAGCGCTTGAGTGACTCCATCTCTGAGTATCAGGACATCATCTAAGAGAAAGCTTAAAAAAATGTTTCACTAGATATTAAAAAGATATCATGAATATTCTTGCCAGCTAAGTGAGAACAAAATTTCGTAAAAAATTGAGGATGCAAAATTCTGCATTTTAGTTAATGAAGCAAGAGATACATCTAACAAGGAATAAATACTTATTTTATTAAGATTTATGGATATTGATAGCTTTCTACACAAGCGATTTTTTGTCATTGTACATATAACTAATGCAACTACTGTAATACTTAAGAAAGAAATATTTGATGTTATTAGTCATTATGATTGGTATATCCACAACATGCGAGGAAATAAATATGATGGTACTAACAATTTGTGTGATTCTTAGAATGAATTACAGACTCTATTTTTGAAAGATTATTCATGTATATATTATGTATATTGTTTCGCTAATCGACTTCAACCAACATTAATTATAGTTGCTGAAAAAGAGGTATTAATTTGATTATTCTTTTCAAAATTGAATTCCATTAATAATCTCATCAATGCATCTCTTAGACACCATGCTGATTACATTATGCTCAAAGAATTGATATTGCGCATATGGTAGCTACTTGTGAACATGATACCGGTAGAGGATGTAATCAAATTGAAAATTTACTACTATCTAGAAAGATACCTTAGAGTTTTAATTTTGACTAAATTTGTAGTATGATTGATATGTATAGTTTTGTGATTACCGTATTAGAAAACATAGGGGATGATAGATCTTCTAACTTCATCCGTGGTGAAGCTAGTGGTTTGTTGATTGCGATGAAGTTTTTTAATTTCATGTTCATATTATACATGATGCAAAATATAATGGGGATAACAAAACAACTTTGTCGAGCATTCTAAGAAAAAATTTCTAGACATTTTAAATGCAATGACCTATGTTTTAACTACAAAAGCTTTGCTTCATATTTTGAGAGAAGAAGAGAATTTGTTTTTCTACTTAGTTACGTGAAAAAAGTTTGTGTCAGGTATGGTTTGAGATATCTCACATGGAAGCTCCTTATAAATCCGCTACGCCTCGGAGCTATGGTGCAGCGGAAGGGCAACTAGTTATTATTCTAGGCATTCGCGATTTGATCCCCAACTACGGTGTATTTTGTAGAATTTTTTTCTCCAAATGACGTGCGAACCCTGGGACGCTAGGCTTCTGGACCGCCCATCGTGAGCATTTCCCGATTTACCCTAGCGGCCGATGGAAAACTTCCGTGAAATCGGACCGGTCGCTCGAGGTTGGAAAAACCTCGTTAATCATTTTCCTTATAAATCTTCTATATGTTGTTCTTATCAACCAAATAACTTAACCATAGTTGAGCACCACTATCGATTTGATGTATTTACTACTACAATAGATTTTCAAGTTGAATAACTAGATAGTAGATTAATGGATTATGCAGTCGAACTTCTTAAGTTTAGTTGTGCTTTGAAATCTAAAATAAACTTTAAGCTTCTCAATGTTGATCACATCAATGGACTTGCTGAAAAATTTTATCCTCTTGAATTAGATGCACAAGATTTGCACTACTTGAGAATACAATTGGATCGATTTAAGCTTGATGTTGATGTCCATAAAAGATTTAAGAATATATAAATGAAGATTAACTGATGCAAATAATTCAGGAAACTACAATTTGATTAACTAGTACTTTTTTCTCATTTGTTATGGTTTATACATTATAACTATATCATTTATGTATATATGTAATCTAATATATTTATTTAGAGCTATGATAGAGAGCGTGAAATTATAATATGAAACTCAACGTGAATGACATGACACTTTTCGTATACACGTCTGATTGTCGCTTGGACACCGACAGTGGCCTCCAACTGTCGCCCCGAACAAAACTATAACCTAGGGGGCACGGTGAACCCGTCGAGGATCACTGCAATTGGAGTGTCATGTCATTCACGTTGAAAATTCACGTTGTCTATCATTTTTGATTTATTTAATTGGTAGTTTGATTCGTCTTGTTTAACTCTGTTAGTGTCGGAAGCACCAGATCGAACCTGTTTTTGATAATGACAAAGGGTTCAAAGTTAAGTTTATGTGGTGATCTAACGAATCTACTAAGTGAGCAAGAAAGTCCTAGTTTACCTAGGTATGAAGACTTGACCTGCAGGGTTGAGCACGAAGTCTTGGTCGAGGATTGAGCACGAAGTCCTAGATAAGGGCTGGGCACTGATGACCTGATCGAGGGTTGTGCATGAAGACCGGGTTCGAGGAATTGGGCAAGAAAATCTGATCGAGGACTGGGCATCGAAGACCTGATCCGAAAGATCGGGCAAGAGACTTATCCGAGTGAGGACTATAGGCAAAAGTAGAGACAGGTTGAGGTATAGACGTCTCGAGATCCGGGAGACTCGAAGGCCGAGCAAAAGTCCAACCGGAGGAGCTAATTGGCAAAAGGTAACTTCTCCATAATGGAGTAGGTAAGGATGCGCTCCCCGAAAGAGAGAACAGTAGCGTCGGTTCGACCTAGGATTTCACTTGAAATCCAAAGTCAGAACCAAACAGCTCTGGCTGTCATTCATGCATATATTTACATTATTATATTGTGTTCTTGGATTAACCTTGGTTGCAGGCTAAAGGGACCAACTGCTGCGATCAGGGGCGCCTGAGAGGGCTCAGGCGCCCGAGAACCCAAGCGCCTAAGAGGACTCAGGCGCCCCAGAAGGGGTTTTCTCAGCAAGTGACAAAGTTGAGTTGGTAGTCGCGCCACGTCAGCTCTCAGGCGCCTCATTGCTCCTAGGCACCTCAGTGATCCCAGGCGCCCAAGAACAAGATAAAAGTTAGCTGAGTCTACGGATAAGGACGCATCTGATTTGGGTGACGTGTAGGGCACCCCTATTGCTTATCAGACGCCCGAGATCCAGTATATAAGGGGTTCCACCCCCTTCGCTTCAGACATCAACTCAAGCATTCGAAAACACTACGACAAGCTTCCGTGCTCGAGTTTTCTGCGCCAACAACATTCAAGATTGACGACATGTCGCTCCAACAAGTTCTACCCTTATTCTTAAGTGTCGTTGGTATAAAGTTTTCAATTTAATTCTGTACTTAAATTGTTATACTTGTACATCATTTTCTGACTTATAGTATTGTCTAACGAAAACGGTTAAGGATCATGAGCCTTGGAATAAGAGTCGTCACAGACTCCGAACTAAGTAAAACAAACTGTGTTTGCAGTGTTTTATCTTGCTAAGCTCTTTTCTACTGTGCTTATTCTCGATAAATTTTTGAAAAATACATTAGCGATATTCACCCCCCTCCCCCCCTCTATCAATCACAACGATCCCACAAACTCTTCTTGTTTTCATAATAATAATGGAACGAGTATTTTAAGCTATGAAACTTATTAAAACAGTTCTTTGCAAAGAGATAGAAAAGGAGTTTTTAACAGATTCTATGGTCATCTATATTAAATGAGAGTTAGTTGACAAAATTGATAATGAAGTAATAATTAATAGTTTGATTATAAGAAGAATCAAAAAGCATATTTCGATAGTTTTTGAATATATTGAATATTAAATATTTTTGTTTTATATTTTTGAAATAATTAATTTATTGTATTCACCCGCCAATCCTAAATAGTTTTGAATCTTTGCTAGGCCCTTAGAGCAATCACTCATATAAGTATCAATCGTATCAACCCGTAGAGCTACTAAGCTAAATCTCGTATTGTAGCAAAAGATGATTACACTCATTCCAAACGTCCCTCATAGCTTATTTCCAAGTTATGTGAAGGAAGGTAAATCAGAGATAATTTATAACTGACACCTAGTGGCTAGGGGGATGGGCGAATATTTTATCTCAAGGATATGTGTCCATCAAAATAATTTCATCCTATTATAATAAATTTATTACCTTCTAATCAACTAGACACTCCCATGGAAACTATTGAATCTCACATTGAACTATCTAAAAGGGCAAATTGATCATTCATAATTCACTAAATCTTCGCATCAATGCGAGTCACTTGCAATAATAAACCTTGATAAACACTAATATAAGGTATTCTATTCAATATGTCTTCGGGGTTATGGTATAGTAGTAGGGCGACTAGTCGCTATCCCAGATATTCGTTGTTCGATCTCCAACTACGACGTGTTTGTAGAAATTTTTCTTCTAAATGCAGCGTGAATTTTAGGACGCTTGGCTTTTAGATCGCTGGGCTTCTAAATCACCCATCGGTAATGCTTTTATTGACAACCAATGATAGATTTTTATGAGACCGGATCAATTATTTGAAATTGAAAAGAATCTAGTTAATCGACCTATTCTATATGCTAAATTCCAACAAGCTCACAGACCCTAACGTCGGGTTTTGTTTACATGCCAGTGATGTCAGCATGACTGATATGGTGGCGTGAATAACTGAATATCCGCGACGACGATTAATCTCATATTCATTGCCGTCCTTGCATTGAATTTAAATCACATTTTAAAAAAGGCAATTTGATATGATACTACTAAAGTACTAATACACTGGCTATTGCCGTCCCCAGATTAATCATTATTTTTTTTTTCAACAATAATATACAAAAGAAAATTAGGATATAGTGACCGCCTGCCCACAACTGCAATTTTCAAATTTTACCTGACCAAAATAAAATAAAATAAAAATCTAATTTTTAAATGGGATTTTCATATCGACCTTTGTAGTTTTCAATATCAAAAAAGTATGAGAAAGGGCTAACATTGGTTTCCATGAAATCGGATAAATATATTTTATGTGATGACTGTTTAATTTTAAAATGAACCAACTATGTCAGTTCGCTGGGACATATTTTGATGATTAATTTTGCAAAATATGAAATCTAGAGCAAGTAAATTAGGTATGGAATATACCGTGGAGGGTATTTTCGGCTTGGCGAAGCCCTGGGCATGTTTTGGCGATTACTGAATTCGTAGTGGATGGTTTCGCTTATTTCGACTGAATCGATGGTGTATAATTACAGTGGTGCCGGCGACCGGGGAGAGACGAATCGCGGAGCATAACCGTCGTCGCTTCCATGCCCCTGATGTTGTCGTCCTCCTCGCCCAATTCCGATCTCAAGCGGCCACCCGGATTCGTCACCAAGGACCCCGGATCCGTGAGCGTGGGCGACCTTTTTCGCAATGTGAGCGGCGGAGGCCTAGACGGCGCAGGAAAAAGCTTCCCTCTTCTGGAGAGATTCGGAGAGAGGACGGTGGAAGATATGTGGAGGGTTATCGCGGCCGATCGGGGGGTGGACCCATCCGACCCGGAGGTCACGCTGGAGGACTTCCTGGCGAGGGCGGGGGCGGCAGCGGTCGGAGAGGAGGATACCGCAGTTCCCACCAGATGGATCCAGGTGGCGTTGGCGGAGAATACTGCGACAGGGGATGGGTTTGGGCAACCACAGAAAATGCTCTTGGAGAACCCTACCATAGGGTTCGGGAATGGAGCGGAAGGCGTCGTAAGGGCGGAGCGAGGGAGGAAGAGGCCGTTGTCGGATCCGGTGGACAGAATGGCGATTCAACGAGAGAAAAGAATGATCAAAAACAGGGAGTCTGCAGCAAGATCGAGGGAGAGGAAACAGGTTCGTCATTCCTCATTTATCCAACTCTTAACTGGATTCAAAAGAACGCAGTAATGTTTTCAATCTTGTATTGTTTGTTTGATTTAGGCCTATATTAATCAACTTGAAGCTTCGGTTGCAAAATTGGAGGAGGACAACGCACGGCTGTTGAAATCTCTGGTAAATTAGTTATCATACTTTGTTTGATCTTCTTCTTCTTTCCCCCCCCTTTTAAGGCGATTACATTATTTCTTCTTGGAGATCCGCTTCTGGATCGAAGATGCTTACCTTGATACATTGTTGTCGATGATGACAATTACAGATTCCATGAGCGACAAGTTTGAGCGTCTATAAGACTTTAGAAGTGATATCTACAAATAACTTTAAACTCGAGTATACTATCGCTTGCGTGTAGGAATTAGGATCGTCAGGAATGAATATCTTGTCTATCTATTAGCATTTTTTTAGATATTTGAGTTGTTAAAATTGAGTGATTTTTCTATTTATGAGATCGGACGAAATGATTAATTGCAGGAGCAGCAGCAAAGGATGAGGCTCAAGCAGGTATGAGTTAAAGCAAATGTAATTGAAGCTATTTTTTTTTCAGTGTTTCACAAATAAGTATTCCGTTTGTAGTTGAATTTGAGTATTTATACTTTGTTTGAAAAATTCTCTCATAGTTTTATGACTTAATAGTACATGATGCCAACTTGTTTGAATCTTTTGAATGAGCATCTCACAAACGGCCTCTGCTGATTTATTTTGTTTGTTTGTCTTTTTCATGGTGTGTTTCATGTCCTATTTCTTAGTAACCGATTCCCATTGAGACCTAAGGTGTCCAAATGAGACCAATAGTTTGCGTGAACGCAAACATTATCAGTCATTGCATTATTTTAGAACATTCATAGTTCCATACGTTTATCTATACATCAGAATCTTTCTAAACTTTCTGCATAGATTTGTTTGTTTTTTAGTGTCTTTCTTTTGAAGTAAGAGTGTAGGTAGAATGGTAAGAAGCATACAGATTCTATGGAGGGGAAAAGGCTGAAAATAAAAAAGTTGTGAGAAGAATTTTATGTCATACTCTAATAAAAGTAGAAATAGAGTATGCATAATTCTAAGAATCTTCAGAAAACAAATTGAAAGGCTTATGAAAGAAAAACAAATTGTTGCTACTAGAACAACTATTAATCTTAAACATTGAATAGCAGTGGTGTCAATAGAGTTGTGCTTGGATCAAGTACGACACAAGCCCAAAAAGGGGAATTACCTGGGTTGGCAGGAGCTTGAGCTTAAGTATAAATATTTAAAAAATAAAATTCGTAATACGTATTGTGTCTAATATTATTATTGATTTATAAATAGAAAGATTGGACCAAACTCGGTTCATTGGCTGTAGTATAGTGGATACATATTAAATATTAGAAAACAACAGGAGTTAGTACAATATAACGGGAGTATTTGATGAGCCACAGTAAAGTGCAATATAAGAGGGTCAAGAAATAGGAAGCACATTTGGTTATGTCTAACTTTATAACAAATAATAACAACAAATATATATAATACCCTGGGTAATAATTCCCCTTTAGTGTACGATCCACAACTCACAAACCCTAGATCCAATAATCCATTTTAGTTTGGAACAAGATTCTCTGGTACGAGGATAGAATATTAAATCCTAATCTTAACTCTAGTCCTACTTTTATTTAGTATTATTCTTGTCATGAGGTCCATGATGACTTAATCATCAGAGATCTGCGACGAAACTTTTTCTCATGATATGAATCAGTCTTGCGGGGATTAACACATGTGCCGGGAGTCATTCCGACAAAACTCCTCCAATGCTTAAGTCACCGTCACGAAAAGAATAAAACACTAAATAATGTAAAAGAATATAGTTAAGATTAGGTTTTCATATCCCATTCTCACCACTGTTACCATGATGTTTAATAGAAAATCATCTTTCGAAGTTGGAAAAATTTCGTTAATTATTTTTTTTTAATAGAAAATCATCTTCCAAACTCTAATGGGCTATTAGGTCTTGGAATTGCGGGTTGTAAGCTGGGGTATCAATGTACTTCTTCCGGACCTCGTAATCTAAACAGATAAACATAATTATACGAGGGAGGGTTATATACTAATTATCTCCTTAATTATGCTAATTGTCTTCACCGTATCTTTGCAATTTGACTCAGAATAAAACGCTCTGCAATTTAGAAGGAAAGAGTTCATCATCAATAGCATTGTTTTGCAGCTTATGGAAAACGTAACGCCAGTAACACAGAGGGAAAGACGACCGCTGCGAAGAATCAGCTCCATGCAGTGGTAGGAAATAAAAGTACCGAGTCCAAATACACCGGAATGCATCAAACATGGAAGGCAAGATCTGGAATGACCGGAGGTTCAATTATTTTCAACTTATATATATATATATATATATATATATATATATATATATATATATATATATATATATATATATATATATATATTCAAGGAGTAGATATAGGAAAAAGGAAAAAAAAAAAAATTGCTCCGCGAGGCCGTTTGAGAATTGCTAATTAATTTCATTATTTTGGAGTTTTGGTGGTTAATTTTTCAACTTGGTACCATCAATCACCTCAGCCATGATGATTAATTGCTAGCACTGTGGTCGACGAATCCACCAACACGTTGGTGGACCAAAACAGGTGAAACCGTCGTCTAAGTTTCGGCCCCATAAATTTTTAAAGAGAGGTAAATCATGATTATCACTAGTGTGATAAGACACCTGGGGTCGAGGAAATTAATGCCAACAGACCAGGGTTTTATCAACTGACGACCTTCGAACCTGTGATCTTGACCAAATCGATCAGGTGTTTAACCATCCGATCCAGCTGCTAAGCGATTAAAGCCAAGTAGTGGTTTGCAATTTTATAGTTGAACTAAACATTAAAGTAAAATCTCAATTAGAATAAAGTCTAATTCCGTATAATTTGTGCCCATTCCTATTCAAATCAAGTTTAAAGAACAACTAAATAACCATAGTAAAATTTTGATTTTCCGATTTAAGATATCAATTTAATCAATTATATCAAATCAAATATTTTACTATTTAATTAAGAAGAATCATTTACTAACTTATTCTTAATTGATTTAGTAAAATTTAAAATTAAATTACATTAATATCTTTTTTTTGTCGTTCCAAAAGGAATTTCAAGACTTATTAATAATTTCAACTGTTTATCGTTCACATTCAAAATATTCAGAAAATAAAATACAAATCTTAAAACATATAAATTCAAAAATAAATCTATAATTATAAATAAAAAAATTTAAATGCTTATCCTTCAAATTCTAAAAATTCAAAAAAATAAAATATAAATCTTAAAACACACAAATTTAAAAGATAAATATATAATTACAAATTTAAAAAATTAAAATATTAATCCAAAATTAAAATTTTAGAAAATAATTTATCAAATAAAAAAAAAGATAATTTTAAATTTTAATTTGAAATTATATTTAAATTTTTTAAATTTTAACTAAATAAAATTTCATCTTAGAGTGAGATAAAATTTACGTGTCTTACTATCTTACTATTTAATTAAAAATCTGAACTTTTTACTAACTAATTCTTAATTAATTTGGTGAAGTCCAAAATTAAATTACGTTAATGTCTTTTTTTTTCTTTTATTATCGAACATAATTTCAAGGCTTATTAATAATTTTTATCCTTCAAATTCTAAAAATTCAAAAAATAAAATCACAAATCTTAAAAACATAAATTTAAAAAATAAACTTATAATTACAAATCTTAAAAATGAAAATTTAAATAGTAATCCAAAATTAAATTTTTAGAAAATAATTTATATTTTTAATTTGAAATTATATCTTAAAAATTTCAAAATTGAAATGTCAAATTTTAACTAAATAAATTCTCATATAAGATAAAATTTATGCATATTTATATATTATATTAGACATACAATATATATGTATATTAGTCATAAATTAATTTATACTAATGATTTCATTTATTTGTGTATTAAAAAAAATCATGATTCAAAATATTTAACACTCTATTGATGAACTCGATCAGAGTCAATTGATTTAAAACATACTCGTAATGAAAAATATTGATTATTTTAATTTTCGGTTACATTAATCTATATTTGATTTCGATTTAATTAATTTAGACATTTGGGTATTAAACGATGCTATACTTTAAGCATGAGTTTATACCTAATTTAAAAAATAACTACAATTAAACCCTGTAAACAATCGACACACATTCAAAACACAGAGCAATCGTGTCAAATTAAAAAAATTGAATTTACCGAGACTTATAATGGAATAATTAATTTATGAAAAAATAATAATAAATTAGATAATAGTCCAACATGAGACATGAAAATTTTCTATCATAAAATAAATAAAAAAATATTTATAATAGACAATCTAGACACCTAATATCTCATTTAAAAAAAAAATTTACAAAATATTTCCACTATATTCCGGAGTGAATAATAGATATAAGAGTGCCCATTCATGATTATTTCCATTTTAATTAATAAGGAATAAATTTCTCAAAACAAAATATTAAAACTAATAAGGGAGACTTATTAAAAACTCCCTAATTAGAAAATCTTCTTCGTGTCAGCTCCCTTGGCAAGGGAACAATAGTTTTGGCTCCCTAAATTTTTTTTTAACTCCCTAATACATAAATTTACCAATCTACCCTTATTAAATGTTATCCCTCTCTCCAATACTTTCTCCCCCATTTGTTCACGATGCATCCAAAAACAAAACCCTAACCAGCGCTATCCCACCATTTTCGTCTTCCTCATTTCCCTCTTCTCCATTTCTTCCCTACAGAATCTCCATCCTAAAGAAACTCAAACCAAGGAAATCGATGGCTCGACCATTTCTCTCTTCTCCATTTCTTCCCGTTACAATGTCCATCCTAAACAAACCCTAACCAGCGAAATCCATCGCTCTACCTATCCACGCCGAGTTGGAGACTGAAGCATGATCATATCCATCGAGATCCATCGATCGGGAGTAGCGAGATATCAACCGAGAGTATAACGACCGACGAGGAAAGTGAAGTAAGCGTCGCCGTCGAAGACAGAGTCGAAGACACACAATCACCTTAAAAAATAGTAAATTTTTTAATTTTTATAGTCTTTTTTAATCTATTAGTCGTATTTTGTTTGCTTGAATTTTCACATATCTCATTATTTATATATTATTGGTTTTTGGTCAGATTTTTTGAGATGAAGGTGAAATCTTGAGATAGCACGTGTAGGCTTGATCGCTTACGCTTGCTCCTCCAACTCCAATTACTACAGGATAGAATCCACCTCCATCTCAAAAATTCATTTGATTAATCGTATCTTCCTCTTTTGGAAGTTGGAATTCCCGAGAAATTATATTATGTTTCACTCCCTGAAGATAATTTTCTAATATTTGAATATAAATAAAGGCCAATAATATTTGAATGAGTATATTATTCCTCATTTATGTTGTGTTATGAAATTAAATATAATTTGCCAAATTTATTTAAATTGATATCGTGTTATGATTGATTATGAAATTGTATAGTCTTTTCCAATGTAATTTTTCAATCACTCAGGTGACACAGATTTTGATCAATTTCTTAGAGAAATGGAATCTGGATCTGGATCTTCAAATTTTTCATTTCTGGGTAGTTGCAAGTATAAAGAAGACCTCTATATGATTTTAATTTTTAATGGCTTCAGTCTAATGGAGCTGTTTGTTAATCTTGGAAGAAAATGTGAGGAGATTGTTCCACAAAATGTGCTTTTGCAATATCTTGCACCACATCAAAATATGTACATGACATTGCATGAAGATGATGATGTCCAGATTATGACACATCTTTACACGTCTATGAGATTAACAATAATTAATATGAGAGCAGTGGAGGTTTGAAACTGAAGAAGAGACACATACTAATAATGATGGCCATCTTGAAGTGGGTTTGGTAAGAAATTCCATAGATGCTTGGAGTCATTGCATCCGTGGAGAGGGCCAGATATTCAAGGATGCTACAGAATTTCGAAAATGTGCTAAAAATTATGCAGTTGCTATGAGACGATCGTTTTTTGTATAAAAAGAATGATAATAAGAAGGTTATTCTTGTCTGTAGCGAAAACAACTATTTTTGGAGAATATATGTTTCAAGACATAAAGCTAACAAACTTTTTGGCATTAGAAAATGCAATCTAATACATACTTGTGGAGATGACAATCTTCGTAGTAGAGGACATCCTAAAGCTGATGCTGCCTGGGTTTCCAATGTTGTGATGGATAGATTGAGAGGAGAGCCCTCGTATCGACAATGCACAATGTTGAAAGATATTCATAGAGATTATGGGGTCGAGCTTAATTACAACAGAGTTTGGAAAGGGAAGGAATTGGCAATGCATGACATTCATGGTGCAGAGGAGGGGTCTTATGATAGATTACGATGGTATTGTAGTGCTATCAAAGAAACTAATCCTGGAAGTTTTGTCGAGTGTGAAATTGATCATTGTGGTAATAAATTTAAACGGTTATTCATCTGCTTCAATGCATGTGCAATTGGTTTTATCAATGGATCTAGACCCTTGGTTTTCTTAGATGGCACTCACATAAAGAATAAATACAAAGGATGCATTTTGGTTATTGTGGCAAAGGATGCTAATGATGATCTTTTCACATTAGCATATTCAGTTGTAGATGCCGAAAATGATAATAATTGGGGATGGTTTTGTTTCCAACTTAAAAGTGCCCTGCTTTCGCATTCCTATATTGGGTTCCATGAGTTCACCTTTTTTTCTGATAGACATCCTGGGATAATCAAGGCTATTCAGATAATATTCCCAGATAGTCATCATGCCTACTGTTTGAGGCATTTGATAGACAATTTCGTGAAACAGGTTTGGCTAATGGCATATTTGTGTTAGGAAACATTGCTTTTTGAATAATACTAGTTTATGTACTATTTTTTTGTTATTTGAATGTAGGTCATGCGAAGGAACCCACTTCATAACAAAAAATATTGGTCATCTATTTTTAAAAAAGCTGCATATGCCCTATCGACACAAGAATTTCAAGAATATGTTAACATGATAGTAGGGTCAATGCCATTTGCCAAAGACTTTATAGTATCTTCGTGTCCAGAAAGTTGGGCAAATGCATATTTTCTAGGAAATCGGTGGGGTGTCATGAATAATAACATAGCTGAGTCTTGGAATAATTGGGTTAAAGCAGCACGATTTCTTCTTATCGTGGCTATGGTCAATCACATATGGATTCAAATTATGGATATGATGCACAGACGACGTGAAGCAACAATGGAGATGGTTAAAAGATTGAGTCTATCAAAGGAGAATGCTCTTGCAAAAACATATGCTGAATCTCGTAGTTTGATAGTGCGCAAGGCATGTGGTTGGAGTTTTGAAGTTGTGGATGGGAATAAATCATTTGCTATTGATTTGTCTGCTCGGACTTGTTCGTGCAAAGCATGGCAGATTAATAGGTTTCTATGCAAACATGCATGTTCAACAATAGAGTCAAAGTCATTATCAGTATATGATTTCTGTGACAAGTACTTTAAAATAGAGTTGTATCGTGAAAGCTACAAAGGAATCCTAAATCCGATCCCTACATGTCACATGTCTGAGTACAATCTTGAGTAGCCATTTGTAATCAATGCTCCCGTTGTTCGAAGCCAACCAGGCAGAAGAAGAACTCAAAGGATACCTTCGCAAGTTGAAAAACGTGTGACAAAGTGTAGTCGGTATCATGGGCGAGGTCATAACCGACGCAGTTGCAAAGAAGCCATTAACTAACTCTACTTTTATTTTGTGAAAATAGTATGGACCTGTTTGATTTACAAGTAAAACATTGTATTCTGAAATTTCTTTTAATGAGCATGTACTCATATATTTGATCTCTAATACATTTTTCAATTTACAGGAAAAAGAGGATGATAGATCAAGCAAGAAGCAAGGATGCACCTAAGAGAAGGAGTACTCGAACCAATGCAATTATTCAGGGCGTGCTCTTAGTGTAATGGTCCTTTAATATTATGTTAAGTTAGTGATGTTTATGTACCGGGAAGTGTTTATGTAATGTGGGCTTGATACTAGTTGATGTTTAAGCTTGGTGTGATATCTGTATTTCATAGTTTTGTTAAATGACTCGTATTTGTTGTTGTTGTTGTGTTAGTTCAGTTGTGAACATGAATGTTAGTTCAGTTATGAAACTGAATGCTTTTGATATATATTCTTCACTTGCTTTGTTCGAGCAGAGTTTGTTTCATAGAAGACAATTTCTATAAATCTTGAGTATTTGATGTTGTTGTTGTGTGAGTTCAGTTATGAAACTGAATGTTTGTTCAGTTATGAAAATGAATATTTATTCAGTTATGAAACTCAATGTTATGATTTGTGTACTCTTTATGTGCATGCCATTTGTGGGATATACAAAGGAGATGCTGTCAGAATTATACAAAGGAGATGGCAAGTTGGACATGCTGTCAGAATTTCAGTACACATTGCCAAGTTGGAGATGCTGTAAGAATTTTAGTACTATCCAAGAGTTGGCAAGGCCATGGGGATTTTGAGTACAAATTTATATAATTTCAGTGCACATTGGTTGAAATTGAGTACAAATCAGACGAAATTGAGTACAAATTGATGAAAATCGAGTACACGGGTAGGAAAGTGATACCTCTCTCATGATCATGATGCAAAGTCCATTGTAGTTAGAGTCCAAGTTTAGGAAAACAAGATAGGAGAGGGGTATATGCCCTATTATTTGTCTATCCAAGAGTTGCCAAGGCCATGGGAATTTTGAGTACAAATTTATATAATTTCAGTACATATTCGCTGAAATTGAGTACAAATCAGCCGAAATTGAGTACAAATTGATGAAAATCGAGTACAAGGTTAGGAAAGTGATACCTCTCTCATGATCTTGATGCAAAATCCATTGTAGTTGAGTCCAAGGTTAGGAAACCAAGATAGGAGAGGGGTATATGCCCTATTATTTGACTATCTAAGAGTTGACAAGGTCATGGGGATTTTGAGTACAAATTTATACAATTTCAGTACATATTGGCTGAAATTGAGTAAAAATCAGCCGAAATTGAGTACAAATTGATGAAAATCGAGTACAAGGTTAGGAAAGTGATACCTCTCTCATGATCTTGATGATCTTGAAGCAAAATCCATTGTAGTTGAGTCCAAGGTTAGAAAACCAAGATAGGAGAGGGGTATATGCCCTATTATTTGACTATCCAAGAGTTGGCAAGACCATGAGGATTTTGAGTACAAATTTATACAATTTCAGTACACATTGGTTGAAATTGAGTACAAATCAGCCAAAATTGAGTACAAATTGATAAAAATCGAGTACTGAAATTGTATAGTTTTGTACTCAAAATCCCCATGGCCTTGTCAACTCTTGGATAGTACTTAAATTGTTACAACATCTCTAACTTGGCAATGTGTACTGAAATTCTGACAGCATCTCCAACTTGCCATCTCTTTTGTATAATTTCGACATCATCTCCTTTGTATATTCCACAAATGGCATGCACATAAAGAGTACACAAATCATAACATTGAGTTTCATAACTGAACAAACATTCATTTTCATAACTGAACAAACATTCAGTTTCATAACTGAACTAACATAACAACAACAACAAATACTCAAGATTTACAGGAATTGTCCTCTATGAAACAAACTCTGTTCGAACAAAGCAAGTGAAGAATATATATCAAAAAGCAAGTAAGAATAAATACTCTACCTGAACACTTTGAATCTCAGATCATCTCAAAAGCAAGTGAAGAGCAATGAAAAACATAAACTAAGAAATGAAACAGAATGTCGAATGCACCAGAAAAAGAAATGCCCAATAAGATCACATTGACATCACTTAGCACATAATCATCCATAAATTTTTCCACAACAAAACATCCATAATCAGCAACAAAACATCCATAATCATCCATAATCACATATTTTCCATATTTCAACAACAAAATATCCACTTTCCATAACATTCAGCAACTCACAACCATAATCACATAGGCTAAATGTGATCAAGATGAGAATATCTGCAGATACACCAACTTACAACAAATATATGTTTTCCACCAAAAATCATAATCACATGGGATTAGTAAAGTCTACTTCTTCATAATTCCATTTTCATCTGACAGAATAATCGCTGCCATGTGTGCCCGATACGTATCCATCTTTACCTCTTTTTCATAATTCCATATTTCATCATCATCAAGTGCCAGACACTCAATCCACAAACAAGTAAAAACACCACAATCGAGAGTCTCGCCTTGGTGACGACACTTTGTTTTCATTACTGTTATTTTCCCAATGTCAAAGCTTGAGAAATGTATCATGTATCCAGCCAAAAATTCTGCCTGCAAATATTGATTAAGCTGTGAAATTTAAGTTTTAAGAGTTATTGAAATAGAAATGATGAAACTTACATAAACTTTGGCTGCCCCGAAAGCAGATGGGTGAGGCTTGGAATTCATCGTCTTGAATTTGCCTTCTCTTGTTGAATAGAATAACAGAAACCAATGTCATCCATAGTTCAAGGGCAAAATAATATATCTGCATCTTGTAAATAAATTTTCATTGAGATGTTTTAATTGATTCCTTGTCACTGAAGTAAGTTTTCCAACAAATTCTTCATACTCTCCCTTCCGCAGCAGTCGATTATTCCTATGTCGTTCCAATTTATCAAGGATTTCTCTCTACATGTAGAAATAGAGTCATATTTCTCATTTTAAACAAAAATTAAAGATTTCAATTGTAAGGTCAAAGAACATCACAAACCTGAACACTCATGTCCATGCCAAAAATTTCAAACCCTTTCTTGACACTTTGCTTTCTCATTATTCTCATGTAACAATCAATAATTTCGGATCCAACTGGATTACGAAATAAGAATTCACAGAATTAGAGGCCATCAAGTACCACATTATCTTCCTCCCACACGACAACACTACAAATTTAAAAATTTATATAATATTTCACTATAAAGGAATAATATTCTAGAAAAGGAAACATGTACAAGATTAACATACTCCAACTTATCTCAAGAAAGATATTCTGTTACCATCTCTCGCTCTTCATCTATTGCTTCTTCATATCCACAAAAATTTCTCTTTTCTCTAAATTTATTCATCACATCCTCAACAGCTTCCCTTCCAATTGTAGCAACATCTATAGTCGTGTCTCCCTATGTAGATAGATTTAAGAACATAAGAATAAAATACAAACACGGTTAACAACAAATAAATAAAATTAACTCTATTTTACCGATTCCAACACTATTGTGTCTACAATTGATGCTAACACCTCTTTGCCTGCCTTCCTCCTACATTTCGGTGTTATACTCGGCGACGTAACATATATTTCAGTCTTTTTTTTCATTCTGTCTGCCCTTGTCCTTACTGTCATTGCAATAGAGGACACAAATTGCTCTACTGGTGCAATATTCTTTTCCACCGGCACTTCAACAAACCCAGCAATTTCACCTTTAATGGAGTCTTTAACTTCATCTCTCTTGTTCTCTTCTGACCCACTGATATCATCAATTTGTGGTTGTGGCTCACCACCAAACTCTTTTGCCATTGGTTCAGTATTGGCCCAACTTGTACTAGCAATCATTCCACCACATTTGACACATTCTGAGTCCTGAAAAAATTACAAGATTCTTGTAGCAAATAAATATTTTCTCGACTTCATTTAACAAAATACTTATTTATTGATAATATTACCGAAAAACTTGCTCGCTTTTGATGAAAAAGTTTATCTTCGTCCGAAAATGGTACAATGGACAACACCTTTTCACAATTAAAATTAAAAGGTCACTACAATTCATCATATTTGAGTATGTCTACTATAAAATATGAACTTACTTTACTATAGTCAATGGAATTCAATAACCTCTCAGTTAAATCAGGTTTTCTAGATATCTTACTTTCCCCCCAACGGAATAACCGGGGAAAAGTATGTAGCGAACGTACAACTCCAAGAGAAAGTATTCTTTCATATAACCATGCCTAAATAAATAAATTTATTAGTATAACAGAACAAAACATAATAAAAGCATACTAAAAAAACTCATCATCAATCCAACAGTTGAACTATCTAAATACTTCTTTCTTCTAACATTTCCTTCACCCTTTCCAATATATTTCAAAATTTGGTTGTTCAAAAATCTATAAGCCGCATCTCCCCACGAATAAACAAAGAAGGTGGTCAGGTCATCAATGTATGACATAATGAATCGAGGTGTTGAGTAGTTGACAACAAGAAAAATGATACAATTAAACACTAAACAAATAAACATCCTAACAAAATCATCCATATCTGAGTTATTCTCTGATCCAGCTAAAGAGGATAGTCTATCATAGATTACACTTTTGGTCACGTTGCCAACTTTCCCAGAGAAATACTGAGCAACAAATTTAGACTCCAAATTCACGTCTAAATCAACTGGTTGCCCTGCATAACGCAAGCCAAGAACAATGGAAAACTCTGGTGATGTAAAGGGAACAACAATATTTTCACCAAACACAAATGAACGAGATTGCAACTGAAATCTTTTTAAAATTATATCAACTCTGGAACCGCTGATCGCCAATTTAGGCATCTTAAGCCATATACCAAATGGAGTGTTTTGAATACTCTCCTTTTGCTTATCATTCATTTTCGGTCTCACTTCATCCATTAGAGCTCTAAAAAAATAGGTGAACACCGTAACTGAGCTTTTTTCCCACTGTTAACCTCTTTAGCATCTTTGTTAATCTTTGCTTCTTTCCTAGTCTTCACCATCTTTAATTCTGTTCAACCCTTACTCAAAATATCCAACACAATTTTAGTATTTAGACCATAAAGTAAACTGAAAATTAATCAAGTAAACATTTGCCTACTTACAAACAATAAACATTCAATTTAATAATAATAGAATAAATTTAATATCATCATTAAACATGAACAATTGCTTATTTATCTATAGAAATGGTAATTACCTATTTACCTCCCTCTCACCACTTATCTATAATCAAGGAATTCTTAAATTTTTAAAGAATGATGCAAATAGTATTGATAAATTGAAATCTCATAGGAATAGTAACAACATACTCATAATAGAGTGAAGTTGTACTTAATCAATCACTAATCTTTATTTAAACGAATAGGGAAATAAGAAAGATGATAATTAGAGAGTTCCGACTAATAGAAAAAAACTACAAAAAATGTCAGGCTTCAACTCTATCTCCGGCGACAACGCTTGATTCAGTCTCCTCGTCGGTGGGTTGATGAATCTACACGGCTGTAATCTTGCTTCACATTGTGTCGAGAAGAAATGGGGGAGAGGGAAATGGTCGACTTGCCTTGATTTCGCTGGTTAGGGTTTACGAGATTAAGTCGTCAAGAAATCTGGGAAGAAGGAAATTGAGGAGAGGAAGCTGGCTTGATTTCGCCGGTGAAGGACGCCGAGAATGTGTCGTCAAGAAATCGCGGGAGAAGGAAATTGAGGAGAGGAAGCTGGCTTGATTTCGCCGGTGAAGGACGTCGAGAATGTGTCGAGAAGAAAACAGGGAAAAACGAAATTGCGGGAGAAGAAATGCGGGAAAACAAAATGCGGGAAAAGTAAGAAGGATATATTAATAAATTTATGTATTGGGGAGTTAAAACTAAAAGTAGGGGCTTAAAACATTTGTTTCCTTACCTGGGGAGCGGACACAAAGACAACTTTTGGATTAGAGATTTATCTGTAATTTCCCGAACTAATAACCTATTACATACCAAATACAATAAATAAATTAATAAATATTTTTTTGGTTATATATATATATATATATATATATATATATATATATATATATATATATATATATATATATATATATATATATGCAATAAACCTCGCCTAAACCACAATCGAGTCGAGTCGCCGCGCTTTTGCACAATTTTGATTTTTTTTCCCCCAACTTCCATCGACCTCCTCCTCCCAACTCGTCGTTAATATGGCGGCGACGACGTCGGCATCGGTCTCGTCGGAGGTGGTCCTCCAGGTCGCCTTCGCGGACGGCGACCGTGAGTTCAATCTCGGTCCTTTTCCGATCGTTCCGTCGATCGGGCTCAGCGCCTTCAAGGCGAGAATTAGCGAGCGGATCGGAGTCTCGCCGCGCCAGATCTCTCTTTCCCTCGTCCGCCTCTCGGCGCCGCCCGCCCCCGACGTCCCCCGCACGATCGCCATCAACGAGAGGACCGATTTCCACGCGATCGCGAGCGAGCACAACTGCGTCGTGCTCGCTTCTCTCTGCCGGGAGCGCAGCGGGAAGCGAGGGAAGAGGAGGCCCCGATCCAGGGGATTTATTAGCCACGTCGCTGGAGGGACCCTCGGGGAGAGCGCCGCCTCCGCGCCGGAGACCAGGATCCAGAGAGGGCGGGGCGGCTTTGCGCAACGGAGCAACCGCGTCGACCCAACCAACGACGAGATGGCGGCGCAGGCGCTCGCGTGGCAGTATGTGCGGAATACTGAGGCGCGGCTGTGGCGGATGGCGTCTCGCTTCGTGGCGGAGTACTACCCGCCGACTCATTCGCGGGCGCCGGCGGCTCCATGCGGGGAGTGCGATGCGGCGGACGCGGAGGATCGAACGCCCGAGTTCCATTGCTGTGTCCACGACCCGATCGTCGTGGGATTCGCCCGGAGTTTGCCGCCGATTGAGCGGCCTAGGTCGAGCGGAGCCGGCGGCGTAGTGCGAACTGGTAACCCTATTGCCTAGGGCGGCGCAGGGGTTTTGTTTAATCTAACTTCTCGGGTTCCTTTGCTGGTCGTACGTGCAAGGCTACGATGGTACGCTGCCTTACAAAATTATTATTTTTTAATATATATATATATATTAATTGATGGAGAGATTACTGGAGAAGACACATGTAAATACAATATTTATTTAATTTTTATTCTGAACATTATATATATATTTTAAGAGAAAATGGGTGAAAACTCTCCCAAATTAAAACTTAGCCCATGTAATCTTCATATGATAAAATCTTTGCAAGATGATTTTATATGTTTTTTTATTAGTATAAAATAGTAAAAATTCAGTATACATGATAAAGATATTTAATATATATATAAAGATTTAAGTATAAATTGTTTGAGATTAAGTATTAATTTTTTAAAAAATTGAGTATTATTTAAAAAAATTTGAGTAAACATTATTGCAGTATACTGTAAAATTTTTAATATATATTATAAAAATTTAAGTATGAATTTATTTAGATTAAGTATTATTTAAGTATGTGAGGTTGCATCAAAATCATGATAAAGGGGCCACCGCATTAGAAGGGTTCATCGAAATTTTATATTTAAATTTCTTAAATTAGTACTCAATCTCAAATAATTTATACTTAAATCTTTACAATATATACTAAATTTTTACTATTTTATACTAATAAAAAAATAACATATAAAACTATCTTGTCAATCTCATTAGGGAGTATGTTAATATTTTATGGGGTGGGGGTTGCATGCAAAGTTTAATTTCATTTTGGGAAATTTTCTCTAATTAACACTTTTTTTAAAGGGGTTTGAAATAAGTTCTTTAAAAAATAACACTGGTAGAAAATGTTGGTATTGGAGGTAGAAAAGATCCATTTGTTCGCGGATAAAAAATAAATGACTTACTGAATAAACTAATGAATCCAGTTTGCTCAATGTAGGAGAGATCTTGATCTCTTCCTTATTATCAGAAGAGCAATCACAAACGAATCAGACAACTCTCTTATAATCACGAACAAAATCCCTCTCAGTTCTCTTCTTGCGACGAACTCCTTGTTTTTAGATTGCTTTAGACGACCATATATGGAGTACAAGGACTCTTCCTATTCCTCCGTAAATGGAGGAATTAATTGGATTGGAAGAGGAAGGGGAGGAGGTGTCTTCTCGTATTCCTAACTCCAATATCGCCCACTCGTTCAAGTCAATCCATAAAAGGTTATCTAGTCACAAAGACCATGTAAGAACATTTATTTCAAACCTCAAGGAAAATGATTCATGTGACAACAAGCACACTGAGCAATTACTACTAAGAAAGTTGTTACGCTTAACTTAGCTGCTCTATAGAATGAATCTGAGACATAAATAGCTTGTCTTTACCCTATATTAAATATTTAAATCAATATGAACAACTTAAATCCCTCATTTGACTACTGTGTTAAGAGTATGTTCAACAACTTTAATTAATACAATTATTCACAATCACATTTTAAGTGCTCAACAAAAAAATATAATTAGTCGATTAGTGAATAAGTATCACAGATATAAATCAATTTTAATTTTCTTTTTTAGCTTGAATCTATTCATTCTAATAGTCGCTTTTCTAGTTATGCTCTATAGATTGAATTATCCATAGTCAATAGGTACATGCTAAAGTAGCAGACACTGATTAAAAAAGTTGAGATTAACTTATAATCTCAAGAGTCTCACATTGTAGAGAAGCAAAGATTTCTTCTCCTACTACCCTTATTGTCGCTATAACACATGTAGTATGAATCATATGCTACGATATTTTTTCTTTAACAAAATAAAGAGTGCATGTTTTTTCTCAAAATTAACATCGTATAAATTTTGATCTAGACATACCTAATGTCTAATCCTGAATTCAACTTATGAATTTCAATCTGGCTTTCAGAAGATTCAATAAATGGTGGGTTCATTTACTCCGATCATTACATAAATAATTTCATCTTGATACAAAAATCAAGGCGATCCCAACTTATAAGTATGTCTCAATTTACAGCTACATAAGTTGTCCCATAAACTGGTCTTACCTCTATTTATACTCAATAATAGAGATGATTGTCCATGTGAGTGGACCAATCTTAACCTGCCAACATGTTTATCGAGACTTTTATCCAAATGTAACAAATACATTTTACACTGAATATATCTTGCATTTCATAAACATAACAGTCTTTATAATGTGTTACATCTTATGTAGTCCTAAAAACTTCACATGTCCATGAAATGACTCTTTAGTCAATGGCTTAGTAAAAGGATTTACAAGCATAGCTTGTGTAGGGATGTACTTAACAATTATCATTTTCTTGTCAATAATATCCCTTACAAAATTATATTTAATTTCTATGTCCTTGCCTTTGCTGTGATATTTAGAATCCTTTGGAAAAAGTTATAATAGCTTGATTGCCACAATACACTGTAACAGAACTCCCACTATCCTCAGCAATCTTCAGATGTTTCAAGAACCTACTTAACCAGATAGCTTCTTGTATAGCTGTTGCATAAGCCACATACTCAACCTTCATTATTGACAGTGCTGCATAAGCCTGTTTCTTGCTGTTCCATGAGATGGCGCCGCCATTTAGCAAAAAAGTATAGCCAGATATGAATTTTCTGTCATCAAAGTTCCTTACCCAATCTGTTGGATCGAGAAGAACGATAGAGGGGGGGGGGTGAATATCGTAAAGCGTTTTCGGATTGAAAAGAGAATAGGCAGCAGAAAATTATAACACAACGCAAAAACACAAGCGGTTTTACTTGGTTCGGAGTCGCGGTCGGCTCCTACTCCAAGGCCCACGGTCGTTGACCGTTTACTGCGGGCAATTCTATATGTGCGCAAATGTTTACAGATAAATTTTATAGTTGGAGTACAGTAAACAGAAAGTTACGCTCTTTTGTTACTGACGCCCGGTGTGGATTGTTCTTCGGAGCAGAGGGTCGTCGTCGGCGCTTCAATCTCAAGATGGGAGGTTTCTGGGGTAGAGCGCTTGAGTAGAAGAGCGTATTGGCGTTGGAAAGTTGTGTTGAGAAGCCTTGGGGGTCGAGGGCTATTTATAGCAGTCCTGGGGGCGCCCTAGACGTTGGGGGAGCCCTCTACGTGGCCTTCGATCTGCAACAATCTCGGTCAACCCTTATCCCGCTCGAGTAGGGCTGAGGTTTGACTGTGGGGGCGCCCCGGTTGACCTGATCTGCTGGCTTCTCGGCCAGTTCACTTTAGTGGCTTGAACCCAGGGCGCCCTGGGCACTGGGGGCGCCCGGGACGCTGGGGGCGCCCTGGCCCAGTAAGCCTTTGAAGCGCTTTTTTTGTTTACTGCTTTGCCTTGACCTTGGGGGCGCCCGGAACCTCCGGGGTGCCCTACTTAGCTGTTGCCTCTCTCCCTTGAGGCGTTCTGAGCTGCAGAGACTCGTTCCTTTGGTCCTGCATCCAGGGTTAGTTGGAAATACAATAAAACAAGAATGATTATACAACCTTAGCTGTCTTGGTTCTGACTTTGGGTCTCCAAAATGGAACCCTAGGTTAAACCGACGCCTACTGTTCCCTCCACGGGGAATGCGTCCTCACCTACTCCTCTCAGGAGAATTTACCTGTTGCCAACCGGCTCCTCCGGTTGGACTTTTGCCCAGCAGTCCTTCGCCAGGTGCCTAGCTGTCCTTCGCCAGGTCTTTAGTACCACGCAGTCCTTCGCCTGGTGCCCAACAGTCCTTCGCCAGGTCTTCGGTTCCAAGCAGTCCTTCGCCTGGTGCCTAGCAGTCCTTCGCTAGGTCTTTGACTCCTAGCAGCCCTTCGCTAGGTGCCCAGCGGCCCTTCGCTAGGTCTTAGGGTTCTGATGCCTAACAGTCCTTCGCTAGGTGCCTAGCAATCCTTCGCTAGGACTTCAATCTGCACACTCAAGTAGCATGTTAGATAAACATAACATCTTAACTTTTGAACCCTTTGCCATTATCAAAACACAGGTTTGATTTGGGTGCTGTCTGTACCAACAATCTCCCCCTTTTTGATTTGTGGCAACCCCATTCAAAAAGTTAAGTTAATTCATACAGTTGATGTACTAGTTTAGTTTCCTCCCCTGGAAGGAATCTCCCCCTAGGTTTTTCAAAGGTTGTGGGGTTTGAAAAAAATATCTAAGTCAAAATGATGGAATTAATTTTTTCAATACTTAGAACATTTTTCAAAAGAAATTTTAGAAAAATATTTTCCAAAAAGAATTTGGTTGGGCACTTTGGAAAATTTATACTTATAAAATTTCTTAAATATCTCCTGAATGTAACTTAAGTTTAAGTACTTAAAAAAACTTTTGAAAACTTGCTTGGGTCAAGTACTTAACACAAATTTTGAAAACAATTTAGATCAAGTACTTTTGAAACAGTTTTGGAAAAACATAGATTTAAGTACTTTGAAAAAAACTAGGTTTAAGTACTTTGAAAAAGTTTTGAAAATACTTAGCTTAAGTACTTTGAAATAGTTTTCAAAAAAACTTAGATTAAGTACTTTTTGATACTTTTTGAAGAGAAAGGATAAAGTTTTGAAAATTTTGAAATAGGAAAAAACTTAAAATTTTAACGCTTCTCTCCTTTCCTATCTCTCCCCTTTTGCCATATATCAAAAAATAAAGCAATATAGCAAAAATAAATTGCATAAGGATATGACAAAAGAATAATGTGTTGTACCGAACCAATTCAAGAAATACACTGAACCAAACCAATTTCAATTATCTCTGTAGGGTTCTGTCTAACCCACTTAGCTACTTACTGGCTGTTATTAACAGTAGGTTTCGCTAGGATTAGTCAAGTTAAGTATTCTGTTCAAGTTAGATTTTCTAAACTTGACACTTAACTTGATTACTGTTTAAGTTATATTTATGCCCCAATTACTGCAGATGCACTGACTTAAAGCATCTTGAATTAAGGCAAAGACCTAAGCATCTCAACCCATTCTAGGTTATCAGTCAAAAGTACCCTAAGGTGCTTGTGAGATGCTGACTTCTAGATCTATAGGTGCATGCAGTTCTAGGGTTAGGGCCTAGGCTAAGTTCATTTGCGAAAAAGCCCTAGTTTTGAAAGGGGTAGTTTTAAATAAAACTAAGTTGGAAAATTGATTTTTAAAATTGTAAAAAGATTTTGGAAATTAAATAAAGCAGTTTTAAAATTATTTTCAAACTGATTTTCAAATCGAGTAAAGCAGTAAGAAAAACCGAAGTAAGTTAAACCTATTCTATTAAGCATAATCCTAACAAAGATCAGATAGTCAACAAAAATAAGTAGTCAACTCCATAAGTCAGCTGGTAAGACAGAGGACCAGCACAGTCATACAAGTCAAATCTAAGTCAACCCTTGCTAAGTAGGGTCAGTCAACTAGTACAATGCCAAACTGAACTAGTAGGAGGGACCAGGACGATCAGATGAGCCGGGCTGCCACGATCGAAACAGTGCCATCATCTCCTGATATTGTGCGTCGTTGGTCTCCCTATCGGCCCTGAGAGCATTCATGTACTCAGTGTAATAGCCCTGATTTGCCTCCATTTCTTCAGCATGATTTGCCTCCACTTCCTCCCGGAGGCTCTGGACCTGTGTCTCGAGTCGTGTCACTCTCTCGTAGAGTGTCGGTGGTGGGGGCTCGTCTATGTGCTCTCGAACCTCGGCTGCCAGTTCTCCGACATCGACCTCAACCTCCTCGTCAGAGTCGATCTGGGGTCCGGCTCGCTGACATCTCCACGATAAAACCCGGTACCTGAGACCTCTATACCAACTAGGGAAAAGTTCCTAAAACCTATCTCATCGAAGTCAGTCATCGTGGTCATCTCACCCTTGGTGATGTTACGGCCGTGATAATGTAGAATAGAAGTGATGATGTGGCAATAGGGAGTGCGTACCCGCCCCTGCGTGGTAACACTGGACGCATGTAGGATCGTGTGGAACATATGGAGTCCAATGTCGATATCAAGATGATGAATCAATGCGTATAGGAGGAAAATGTGGAATGGTCGCATGGTAGCGACGTCTCTAGTAGATAAGGGCAGAATGCAGCGGACTATAACTCTATAAAGAGCATAGTCCTGGACCTGAAGGTCAACAGACTGAAATCGTCTGGCCAAGGGGTTCCTAGCATCCCTATAGAAGTAGGAGTGAAGAGTATCTAGGGTAATGTGAGAGTAGGGAGCATCAAAGGGAGGATCCCTAGGAGGGTAACAGCAAAAGGTGGACTGTGAAAGTCGTAGTCCAATAAATCGGTTAAGTAATGAGGGAGTGATTGTCAAGGGCATCCCTTGAACGGTGGTGACAAACATAAGATCGTCTTGTCTAACTATGTTGTTATAGAATTCTACACAGAGGGATGTGTTGATGGGATGAGTGCAGAATACAAGATTGTCTAGTTGGTAAAAGTTGATGACATTCATGGTCAATGGACAAGATTGAGTGAAGAATTGCCTATTTAGGTAACTCGTCTTAATAGGCTTATATGTTGTTCGAGCAAATCTATTGTAAAGTTCTAAGGTTGGGAACCTAGGATCGGGACTAGGTTTGGTACCGAGGTTTGCTTGGTTTGCTCAGCGTTTTCTAAGATAAGAAACATATCTTTACTAAAAAGGAATTCAAGTAAAATGAATTTAAAAAAACTAATTATACCAAGTAGCCGTTCGGGGAGGCATGGTCGAGGTTGAGGGAGCAAGAACGTCACTTGGTTGCCTTGGAAGGAAAGGAGTTAGAGAGGAGAAAGGTTTTGGTTGTGGCAAATGAGTGAGGCTTGGGGGCCTTTTATAGAGCTCGGTCGGGCGCCCTGGAGTGAGAGGGCACCCCAGTCCGTGAGGGCGCCCCGGAGGGCGAGGGCGCCCCCCGTAGGCTGCAGCTGCTTTTTGGCACCTTTCTGCTTTTGACCATTGCTATGGGGGTGCCCGTGAGGACCCGGGCGCCCTGGTCAGTGCTTTTGCAGCTTTTTGTCTTGAAAGTGAGAAAAAGGAGAAAGGAGGGGGCGCCCAAGGGTTCACGGGCGCCCGGGCTAGGCTTGTTTGACTGCTTTTGACCAGATTTGACCTGTTTGACTTGTTTTGTCTAATTTGACCAAGTCAACTTAGTTCTAACTTACAAGGTTTAGTGTTTGTACTTAACAAAAATATCAGATGAGCTTTAGTTAAATTAAACCTAGTTGTCTCATCTAATCTAGAGTTATCAATCACGTTAGCCTTTTAGGTTTTGCGAGACAGATTTTAATAGATAGGATTATTTTGAAAAATTATGATTTATTTTGAAAAAAAGTCTAATTAATTTTGAAAGCAATTGATTTTGAGTTTATTTTAAACAATGTTTGAATCTATAATTAACTGAAAATTTGTGTTAGATTCGAATTTGACAAGGAATAATTTGAATTTGAATTTCAGAAATCGGCTTCCAGATCTTGGCGAGGCACTAAGCCTTCTTTGGCCGTAGCCTTATTGGATCATCAACCCTTTCCTTGACAAAGCCTTTTAATGAAATTTCATTTTCAAAACTATTTCTTGAAAAATTCTGGTCTAACTAGTTTGGGTCTTGGATCGGTAGCTTCGGCTAGTTTCACCAGTTTAAAGAGACCAAGTAGAGTATACTTAACCTTATTAGAATTGGTTTCCCTAACGTACTATCATCTCACCACCACCTAATACTATGTCGTTCAAATTTCAATTAATTGATTGAGTCCTTATTCTAACCAATCCTAATTCTAAGCATGGTAAATTGCAAAACAAAATAAACAGGCAATCATGCAATTTTCAAGCAAGAAAAGAATTTTATTTAATTAAACAAATTATTTTTAGTTTGGCTCCCCTTGGACTAAAGCCTCGGTAGTGATTAGGCAAGATGTGAATCTTGTCCTTGGGGATCCAATACTGATTTGATCTAGTTTATTTGTTCATGCACAGTTTGGGTACCCATGCCTGAACCTTAGGTCTAGACTGGTTCAGTACAGCATAGTAGGATCTTTGTCTAGACTTGGTTCGGTAGCCTAACCCGGATCGATTTAGAACTGACTTCTGTTTTCCTAGGATCATGTCAAGACCCTTGGAACCAGACGTGAATTGTTCTAAAGCAGCTCTAAGATCCTTAACTTGAGTTTTCAAGGAAGAGTTCTCTTGTTCAAGTTGTTCAACTTGAGCAGAGGTTCTTTCTTGAACCTTCTCAGTTAAGGATTCAGAGTCTGCTCTCTCTTTCAGGAGTTTTATTTCCTGTCTGAGAGACTCGACTCGGATTTTGGCTTTCGCCAAGTCTCGAGAAAGATAAGAAATTAATTCGCATAACTAATTTCTAGTAAAACCACTTACAGTTATTTCTCCATCCTCTGAAAATGTAAGTTTGCCGTCGTCCGGCTCCGATTCTGACTCGGTCTCGATTTGTTCTGAGGTGGTCAGTGCTAGCAGGTTCGACTGTGAGACCTCTTCTTCTTCTTCGGAGGAGGGCTCGTCCCACGTTGCTTGAAGTGCCTTCTTCTTTCTCGTCTTCTTTGTCTCCTTTAGATTCGGACACTCCGTCTTGTAGTGACCTTTCTTCTTGCACTCGTAACAGGTCACGTTTGGTTTGTTCTTGTCGTTTGAAGGATCAGCTGGTTCTTCCTTTCTTCGGTTGACTTTCCTTATATTTGGTCTGGTTTTTCAGTTCCTTGTAGTACTCCATGGCTAGCCGAACCAGCTTCGGTCAATTTCCCTCGCTGTCTTCTGAGTCTGAGACTGAATCAGACTCGGGTGCAGGTTGAGACTTCTTTTTGGTTGTCTTTCCAGCTTTACCTGCAACAAAAGCGATGCCTTTCTCGGCCAGATTGCAGTTAGTCTGCTCATGTAACTCAAGTTCTGAAAACAGTTCATCAAATTTAATTTTTGAAAGGTCCCTTGAAACCTTGTATGCATCTACCATAGATGCCCACAAGGTGTTTCTCCGGAAAGCGTTAAGAGCGTACCTTATCAGGTCACGGTTTTCTATCTTGTGACCGATTGTGTGTAGTCCGTTCATTAATTCCTGAATTCTGGCGTGGAGCTGAGCTGCTGTTACGTTGTCGTTCATCTTCATCGTGTACAGCTTGTTCAGGAGGAGATCTCTCTTGCTGATTCAAGTATCTGAAGTTCCTTCGTGCAGCTCGATCAGCTTACCCCACAGCTCCTTTGCACTGTTGAATGGTCCAACCCGATTCAACTCTTCCTTGGTCAGGCCGCATTGAAGGCCGCATTGAAGTGTCTGGGTTGCTTTGGCATCAGCTTCAATTTTTCTTTTCAGAGCGATATCCCACTCAGCGTAAGACTGTGGCATTCCTTCAGCATTCTTTGGAATCTCCAGTCCAGACTGGATGATTATCCACATGTCCACCTGAGTTTTCAGGTGGACCTCCATCCGACTTTTCCAGTAGGAGAAGTTCTCCCCACTGAAAAGTGGTGGTCTGGCTGTGCTGAATCCTTCTTGCATGGTCATTTATCTGAAAATAAGAGTAAAAGAAAAGAAATATCCCAAGACTTAGTCTTGGATTAGTAGTGCGGGAAGTAAAAATAATATTTATCGAGGGGTGTTGCACCAACCTCGATTAACGATGAAAATTCGAAAAGAAAATACAAACAATTTCGAAGAAAATCTGAAAAATTCTCAAATTGGTGGTTGCACCAAATTTGAGCTTCCCCGCTCTGATACCACTTGTTGGATCGAGAAGAACGATAGAGGGGGGTGAATATCGTAAAGCGTTTTCGGATTGAAAAGAGAATAGGCAGCGGAAAATTAAAACACAACGCAAAAACACAAGCGGTTTTACTTGGTTTGGAGTCGTGGTCGGCTTCTACTCCAAAGCCCACGGTCGTTGACCATTTACTGCGGGCAATTCTATATGTGCGCAAATGTTTACAGATAAATTTTATAGTTGGAGTACAGTAAACAGAAAGTTACGCTCTTTTGTTACCGACGCCCGGTGTGGATTGTTCTTCGGAGCAGAGGGTCATCGTCGGCGCTTCAATCTCGAGATGGGAGGTTTCTGGGGCAGAGCGCTTGAGTAGAAGAGCGTATTGGCGTTGGAAAGTTGTGTTGAGAAGCCTTGGGGGTTGAGGACTATTTATAGCAGTCCTGGGGGTGCCCTGGACATTGGGGGCGCCCTCTACGTGGCCTTCGATCCGCAACAATCTCGGTCAGCTCTTATCCCGCTCGAGTAGGGCTGAGGTTTGACTGTGGGGGCGCCCGGGACTCTGGGGCGCCCCGGTTGACTTGATCTGTTGGCTTCTCGGCCGGTTCACTTCGGTGGCTTGAACCCAAGGCGCCCTGGGCACTGGGGGCGCCCGGGACGCTGGGGGCGCCCGGGACACAGGGGGCGTGTAATGCCCCAAAATTCCCATTTTTAGTTCTTAAAGTCCTTAGAATTATTTAAAAATGGTTTAGAAATATTCTAGATATTTTTAGGGATTTTTAGAATATTTTTATGGAATTTTCCGAGTTCGTTTGGTATTTTAAAAAGGAAGAAAAAAAAAAGAAAGGGAGAAAAAAATCGTTAAGGGCAGCAGGGGGTTCGAACCCGCGACCAGCACGAAACCAGAAACGAGCGCGACCAACTGGGATAGGGTATCAAGCACAGCAAAAGGTGGAGAGACATATATTTAAGTTGTGGTTAGGTAAATCCGCCCCATAAATATAAATAGATAAGTTAAGAGAGGAAATTGGATTTTTTTGGTTTTCTCTCTTCCTCACCCTAGCCGCGCGACCCTTCCCCTCTCCTCTCTTGGGCGAAACAACACCAAGGCCAAGAGGGCCGGCCAAGGCTCTCCTCCGAGAGATATTCCTATATTCGGGATCCCCGCGACGAGAGGAACGCATAGGCGCGAAGAATTCTTCGAGATCTCAAGTTTCTCCCGAACCTCCGACGCCGTTCTTAGTTGTAAGTCCAAGATATCAAGGTAAGTACTGCTCACCTGCAGTAAGAGGCGGTTTTTCCGCGAGAATTTCCTTTAAAAGTTTTAAAAGAGATAGTTTCTTTAGTTATGATTTTTGGCATGTGATATTAGTTCATTATATGTTTGTATAAGTTGATTAAGCACCCTATATGAGATTAAGGCTAAGAAAAGTTATGAGAAAAGAAAAGAGAAGATAAAGATAAGAAAAGAAAAGGCCAAGGCCTTAAGAAATCCCCAAAAGTCAAGACTTAGGGATTTTAGCACGCAAGGTGCTCGAGAAAATGCCAAGGCATTTACAGATAAGAAAGAAAAGAAAGAAAAGCTATTTTATTTTCTAAGGCCAGTACCCGGCGTCCAAGGGCGTCGTTAAAGAAATCCAGGTGTCCAATTCCAAGGTCTTGGCCCTGGTAGACCAAGGTCTGCTCTATTAGGATTGGTGGCTCGCTACCCCAACCTTTTAGGGAACGCGCATCAGATGGTACTTACGTCTTCAGTGGATCCAAGTGATTATTATTTTCAAGTATATGCTTTAGCAAAGTTTCTAAAGTTTAAAGAGTTTTCAAAAAGTTAAAGAATAGCTAAAGTTTCAAGTTGAGCCAAGAAAAGCAAGTTGAGATTTATTAATGCTTGAGTATGCATGTTTTGAGTTATACATGTTTAGTTTAGTTTTCTTTCAAGCATATAAATATCTCATGTGATTTCATATTGTTCAAGAAGCATGTTTGCACATTTCGAGATTTTGTGAGCTAGATAGTACTTACTAAGCTTTTTGCTTACTAGTTGCATTTCCTCTTACTGCAGATAAAGGTAAAGGCAAGCAATTCTGAAGGAAGGCGACGAGGCGGTGTTGAGTAAAGTGTGTGTGGTGGCTGATTTTGGAGAGATCCTTGAGACGAGACAATTTAGTTATTTGAATTACAATGTTTTAGTTTATTCAAATTTCAAGTTCTTGCTTTATGGAGTTTAGCGAACATTTAAGCTTTGGATAGTCTCACATGCTTAATTTCTTAGAGTAAAGATTCCATGTCATTTCATTTAGCATACATATCCTTATGATTGCATTGGATGAGTAGAAGTGTGAGTAGTTTGAAATATTGATACTTTGTTAGAGAAATATAGATGCATGTGCCAAGATAGTATTAATTTCTCCTTGAATCAAGTTTTATTGCTTAAATATGTTTAGAAGAGTTGCATTCACATTTCATAATACTTTAGCAAGGTTATAGAACATGTATTTGGTGTTATGAATGCATAGGAGCCAAGATTGGTACACACTCTATTGTTAAAGTTCATATAACCTTGAATAGCTTATTTCCTTCCGCAAAAGTCCTAATTACAAGTTTATGGATTCATTTTGATTGGCTAAATTGATTGGAAAACTGGCCTAGAGTATAGAAATGGTGTCATGATTCTATTTGGCTCGAAAGTATAGGTTTGGTGGAGTTTTGAAGCAAGTGCCGAAATCTGAAAATCCTGTTTTCAGGCCTATCAGTCGACTGATACAGTATCAGTCGACTGATACCCGAAAGTGGAGTTGGGCGAGGCAAGTTTCAATAAGTTTCATCTTAGGAGTTTTTGAGGAAGAAAGTGTGACATGGTATCATGCATGACTATTAGAGTTAGTATATCATAGATAGATTTAAATTGAGAAGAAAAAAAAAAGATTTCCGCATTCTTTAGTCGTGCATTAGAGTCGAGAAGTAGACAGAAGTAACGATCCGTCTAAGGCAGGAGAAGGCGGGTCGCTACAGGGCGCCCTGGCCCAGTAAGCCTGTGAAGCGCTTTTTTTGTTTACTGCTTTGCCTTGACCTTGGGGGCGCCCGGGACCTCCGGGGCGCCCTACTCAGCTGTTGCCTCTCTCCCTTGAGGCGTTCTGAGCTGCAGAGACTCGTTCCTTTGGTCCTGCATCCAGGGTTAGTTGCAAATACAATAAAACAAGAATGATTATACAGTCTTAGCTGTCTTGGTTCTGACTTTGGGTCTCCAAAATGGAACCCTAGGTCGAACCGACGCCTACTGTTCCCTCGACGGGGAACGCGTCCTCACCTACTCCTCTCAGGAGAATTTACCTGTTGCCAACCGGCTCCTCCGGTTGGACTTTTGCCCAGCAGTCCTTCGCCAGGTGCCTAGATGTCCTTCGCCAGGTCTTTAGTACCACAGTCCTTCGCCTGGTGCCCAGCAGTCCTTTGCCAGGTCTTTAGTACCACGCAGCCCTTCTCCTGGTGCCCAGCAGTCCTTCGCCAGGTCTTCGGTTCCAAGCAGTCCTTCGTCTGGTGCCTAGCAGTCCTTCACTAGGTCTTTGACTCCTAGCAGCCCTTCGCTAGGTGCCCAGCGGCCCTTCGCTAGGTCTTAGGTTTCTGATGCCTAGCAGTCCTTCGCTAGGTGCCTAGCAATCCTTCGCTAGGACTTCAATCTGCACACTCAAGTAGCATGTTAGATAAACATAACATCTTAACTTTTGAACCCTTTGCCATTATCAAAACACAGATTCGATTTAGGTGCTGTCTGCACCAACACAATCTGCATCTGTGTAGCCTTTACATGCTGACATATTAAAGTATTGTAGCATCATACTGATATAAGCTTCTTGGGACAAACCCAAAAGTCTTTTTGATCGATTAAGCACTCCTAAGATGTACTCAGCTCCTCTCATGTCTATTATGTCAAATTGTGATGAAAGTCAAGACTTGACTTCTATCACAAACTTTAAGTCACTTCCAGCTATTGGTATATCATCAACGTATAATGATAAAATGACAAACTTTTTTTTTTCCTTCTTTAGGTAAACACAATGATCCTCATTGATCATTTCGAAACCATAAGATAAAATAATTTTATTAAATCTTATGTTCCATTCTCTTGACGCCTGTTTTAGCCTATACATATCCTTCTTAAGTCTACATACTTTATTCTCTTGACCCTCAACTATATAACCTTTTGGTTGTGCCATATAGATTTCCTCATCAAGATTACCATTAAGGAAAATCGTCTTTACATTCATTTAATTTAATTCTAAGTCAAAATGTGCTGCAATAGCTAGGATGACACGTATTGACACAAACTTTACAACTGAGGAAAATGTCTCTTCAAAATCAATACCCTCCATTTGGGTATATCCTTTTGCAACTAAACGATCTTTGTATCGATTAATTGACTCATCCACTTTGCTTTTAATTTTAAGAATCCACTTATTCTCAATAGCCCTTTGGCCCGGAGGAAGATCGACTAAATCCCTGCCGCATGTCCTCGCAACGATCTCGTGCGGCGGCATCATCTCCTGTCGATCCTCAACGTTAGGTCCATCGGGGCAACCAAACCGAACCTCCTCGCCCGTCGGAGAGGAGGATCTAGCATGTTGATAGGCAACCACTATGCTTAGGGATTGTGGGAATCATCCGCACAACATGGAGGAAATGGACGCCCTACACTAGAGAAGATGAGGAACAAAAGTTGGTGGACAGGATCCAATGAGGACCGAAATTCCAGCCAGAGGGATGGCGGAGAGCGACAATGGAAGGTGTTGCCATGAGAATCAGTGCCTTGGGGGCTTGGTTGGGTTTATTGAAGGGGAGGTCCGTAGAACATTCGCATCGTTGAGCTTGATGTATGTGGAGACTAAGGGTGAGTAAAAGTTCGATTAAACCCAACCAAGCCCCCAAGGAAAATAGAAAATCTTAATCTTTTGTAACTTAGCAAAGACAAATAGATTAGTTAAGCAAGCATAATAACATAAATAACTAAAAGAAAAAGTGATTACAAGTTTACTTGATTTGTAACTTGGGTGGTTGCTGATTCAAGACGATAAATGCTTGATAGATATTCTCTTGTAACATAGGCGGAGAAGTCTCTTACAAGCGTTAACAGTATAAACAGTTGAGCATAGAATTAAAAAGTGAGTATAATAATTGAATGAATAATTCTGAGCTAAAGGGTTTCATTTATAGAGCCTGGAAGAGCTTATCCACTATTAACATGGCACTAGGCGCCTATATGGGATATGGGCGTCTGTGTTTGGTCAAGCCTTATATATGACATAGCGGCCATAAAAACAATTCTTTTCTGGTTAACACAGTTGAACTTGAGCGCCTATATCATTCTTGGGCACCCCCATTGAAAACGGGCATCTTGGATAGCTTCTCGGGCGCTCAAACTTCAATACAGGAACCCAGACCTCGATACGGGTGCCCCCATACTCTGATCCTGGTCAACTTTTGGTTAACTAGCCTTCTGATGCTTTTTTGGATGATTTCTGATCGTTCAAAGTTGAGCTCACCTCCGGCCTTCTTTTCGAGTGTGCTTCCCCCTGACTTCTCGTCTTTCGGGCGTCTCACGCGTCCTTCTCGCTCCACTGGCGTATTCTTCCGTAGACCTCCGCGTTCCTCCGATGCAACGAGCCTGTCAGCTATCTTCCCATGTCATCATTCTCGATCGCTGCGTCTTTCGTTCGATTTCTTGCGCTCCTAAGCTCCTACACACTTAGACACAGGGATCAAAATACAACAGGACCTAACTTGACTCGGTTGACCACATCAAAATTTACCTGGGGTACTTACCTCTTATGCTCCTAAGCTCCTGCACGCTTAGACACAAGGATAAAACCAATAGAACCTAATTTGACTCGGTTGACCACATCAAAATTATCTCGAGATATTTAAAATCTTCTACTTTTTGATGTATCAATTTAAGTTAAGTTAGAGAAAACCAACAAGGAAAAACAAGTAATAATATTTTTACAATTAAGCACAAAACTTAAAAACAATTAAAACCTTCTGCTTAATTTAATTCCTATTTTCTTCCCCTTATCATATAAAAAAAGATTAAGGAAAAAAAATTCGTAAGTTGTTCAATTCCTTTAAAAACGTAAATTTTAAATTCTTAAAAATTATTTCTTTTCAAAAAAAAAAAGAATAAGATCATTCTTACACAGAATCTTTTAAAAGTTTTAGTCGAAAAAATTTTGAAAAACAATTTTTTATCCAAAATAAATTATTATTTTTTAAATATGTAAAATTCAATAATGAATTAATAAAAAATTAGTTTTGTCAAAAATTTATTTGTGAAGGAATTTATAAATATAAAAACTCTGATTTTGATAAAAAAAATCATAGAAAATTATATTTTTATCAGAAATTTCTGAAAATTTTTGAAAATATGTCAAAATACCAAATCTAGCCACATAAAAATTTTTAAGAAAAAAATATTTTTTCATTGAATGTTTAAGAAATAATTACTTAACATATACATAAAATTTTAAAATAAATGTTAAGAAAATGAATTTTGACTTAAACATATTGATAAATTTTTGAAAAAGTCAAAATCTAACTATTAACTTCTACAAAATTCAGTTTTTCAAAACAATCTTCGATGTATTTTTAATAGTAAAAATTTGTAAAAATTCATTTAATCGTTGAAAAAATTTCAAGAAAAAAAAATCTATGGATAGATATGAATGACGTTTATTATAGAAAATATTTTAAAATAATTTTACACCAAAAAAAAAATTTGAAAGCAAATTTTCCAAGATGACAAAAAAAAAGAATTAAATTAATTTGTAGCATACATGAAAAAAATTTAACAATTCAAGATAGATTTAGGAATCTGATGGGGCTGGGTGGCCTGAGCCTGACACGGGGGATGAAGAAGTTAGAGATGCGACATGACCTCCCCTCTCGAGCCCCGGAGCTCCCTTTCAGTGACACACTCGGGAAGGCCAGCCCGAGGGTCCTCCGCGGGAGCCCCCTGGCAAGCCGGGCCCCGAAGGGTAATTCGGGAGATATTGTCCCCCGAGACCCCTGAGCTCCCCTCGGGAAGCGGGTTCCTCGCGACCCCCTTTCAGTGGCACACTCAGAGATATCGTCTCCCGAGACCCCCGAGCTCCCCTCGGGAAGCGGGTTCCTTGTAACGGCCGACCTCTGATATCGGTTAGGGAAAGGTCCACGCACCTCCCACAAAAATGGCTCCACGAGGGAAAGGATGGTAACGGCGCCGACGGTTTCAAGGGATATCCCCTCATCACCGAAAGCAGGGGCGCGTGGCTTAAATATCGGAGTTGTGGCACCGATAAAAGGGGCACGACTAGTCTATCGACGGGGGGGATAAAAGGTAGTTCCACCCCTCCGGTAAGGGTTTTTTTTTACGATCTCTTGTCTTTCCATACTGTTTTCCCTTCACAACACAATTCGGACAACCTACTAACTTGACCGTCGGAGTGGACTCTGCCGGACCCCTACCGGCGTGTCCCCCTAACGCTTGTGTTACTTTTCTAGGACTCCCAAGTTCCTCAACGACGTAGTTATCTCCGCAGGGGCGGAACCTTAGCGACTGGCCATCGCCGACGACTCCTTCTGGAACAAATTTGGTGCTGTCTGTGGGAAGCAACAAAGCACCTGACGGAGCACCGATGGCGGGAGACGAGGATCTCGCCCATCCACGGGAGGATGAAGGGCCTAAGCAAGAGCGACGAGACGTTGAGAGTGAAGAGGTGAAGATGCATCCTCATGGCGAAGGGGGAAACACCCACATCGCTCTTGACCTCGCGCCAGCATTACGAAATCGTCTCATCGAATGTCTATAAAACCATAGAGACGTGTTTGCTTGGGCCGTGGAAGAAATCAAGGGAGTCCCCCCAGCGCTAGCTATGCATCGCCTACATGTGGCGCCGGAGGCCCGTCTCGTGAAGCAGAAGAGGAGGCATTTCTCCCCTAAGCAAGACAAAGCTATTCGGGATGAAATTCAGAAGCTATTAAAAGCTGGACACATCAGAGAAGTCCGGTTCCCAGCCTGGCTGGCCAATGTGGTCCTTGTTCCCAAGCCTGGGGGCAAATGGCGAGTCTGCATCGACTTCCGAGACCTAAACAAAGTCTGCCTGAAGGACTGCTACCCCTGCCCCGGATAGACCGGCTGGTAGACTCAACGGCCGGCTGTGAGTTCATCTCAATGTTAGACGCCTACCAGGGCTATCACCAAGTTCCCCTCGCCCCTGAAGACCAGGAGAAGGTCAGTTTTGTGACGGTTGATGGCACGTACTGCTATAACGTCATGCCCTTCGGCTTGCGGAACGCGGGCGCCACGTACCAGCGGATGATGGATAAAGTTTTCAGGCACCAGATCGGACAGAGCATTGAGGTGTACATGGACGACATCCTGGTCAAGACGGAAAGGGGGGGGGGACATGATATCTGACCTGGAGGAGATGCTTGTCACCCTGAGGGCACATAGGTTAAAACTAAACCCAGCTAAATGTTTGTTTGGGGTCAAAAGTGGCAGGTTCCTAGGATACATGGTGACGGAGAGGGGGATCGAAGCCAACGCGGAAAAAGTAAAGGTCATCCTGGATATGCCACCCCCGCGGAACTTCAGGGAAGTCCAGCGATTGAATGGTAGAATCACGACACTATCCCGGTTCATCTCCAAATCCGCAGAAAAAACCCTCTCTTTCTTCAAAATTCTGAGAAAAGCTGTTAAATTCGAATGGGGCGACTAGTGTGAGAAGGCCTTTGAGGAATTGAAGGACTATCTCGCCGATCTCCCGACCCTGCATAAGCCAGTGGAGGGGGAGACATTATATGTCTATTTATCAGCAGCCGAGCAAGCAGTAGGATCGGTGCTTGTCCGAGAACAAGACCGGATACAACATCCTATCTATTTCTTTGGACACCTACTAAAGGATGCCAAGACGCGGTACACCATGATGGAGAAACTAGCCTACGCCTTGGTCCTGATGGCCCGAAGGTTACGACCATACTTCTTAGCGCACCCCATCATGGTCCTCACTAACAGCCCGCTCGCCCGAGTCCTCACTAATCCTGAGGTGTCGGGTAGGCTAATCAAATGGACGATGGAGTTAAGCGAATACGACATTGAGTATCAGCCTCGCACCGTTATCAAAGCACAGGCTCTCTCCGACTTCATGCTAGAGACCGTCCCGGAGACAGAGACCGAAGGTATGTGAAAGGTCTATGTGGATGGATCCGCCAATAGCCAACACAGCGGGGTAGGATTGTTATTGATCTCCCCCAGGGGAGACACGCTGCATTTGTCTATCCGGCTTCACTTCAAAGCTACCAACAACGAGGCCGAGTATGAGGCGATCCTGGCAGGATTACAAGTGACCCGACACATGGGAGCCTACCGAATCACTATCTATTCGGACTCACAGTTAGTGGCTCAACAGGTGGCGGGTGGTTTCGAAGTCAGATGTGAGCGGTTGCAAAGGTATGTAGCCCTATATGAACAACTAAAAATCACCTTCTCGGAGGTCATCCTGTAGAAAATATCCCGGTCGGACAATGTGCGGGCCGACGAGTTAGCTAAGCTAGCCAGTTCCATATCTACTTGGCGGTTGGAGGGGCCTAGTGTGACGGAAACAATGGTGACTCAAATCGGAGGAGGAGTCAGGATGGACGAATCCGCAGACTAGACGGATCCCTACATAGCATTCCTCCGGGGCGGATCCCTGCCAAATGGAGACCCAGGGAGTCAGCTGTTTCGCCGCCGGGCAGAGAGGTTTTCACTGGTCGTGGATCAGTTATACAAGAGAGCCTATGCCCGACCCCTCCTAAAATGTGTCGGGCCGGAGGAGACTGGCTACATAATGCGAGAGGTGCATGAAGGCATCTGCGGAAACCATATTGGAGGGAGATCCCTATCACGGAAGATCCTATTGGCAGGATACTTTTGGCCCACCTTACAGGCTGACTCACTCAACTTTGTGACTAGTGTAAGGCCTGTCAGAGGCATCAGCATGTCTCTCATCGACCCACGGAGTCGTTAAGGGTATCTACAGTATCATGCCCGTTCGACCAGTGGAGAATGGACATTGTGGGGCATTTCCCCATTGGGCCCCAGCAGAAGAAGTTCCTGTTGGTCCTCGTTGATTACTTTTCTAAATGGGTGGAAGCCGAACCTCTGGCCAACATCACGGAGCGGGCGGTAATGAAGGTTCTATGAAAAGATATTATCTGTAGATATGACATTCCTCATAAGCTGGTGTCGGACAACGACAAACAATTCTCTGGACGAAGATTAAAGGAATGGTATGAGGGGTTGGGCATTCAGCAGACTTTCACCTCCGTTGCCTACCCCCAAAGCAATGGACAAGCGGAGGTAGCCCATCGGGAAATACTACGAGGGATCAAGGTAAAGCTGGATCATGTCGGAGGCAGTTGAGTCGAAGAACTCCCCAGCATCTTGTGGTCTTACCGGACTACCCCAAAAGAAGGAACTAGCGAGTGCCCGTTCCAGTTAGTCTACGGAGCAAAGGTCGTCATTTCGGTGGAAGTAGGGGAGGAGTCCCCGCGGCGGCGACATTATCGCAAGGAAGATAACGACTAGGAGCGTTTGATTGATCTGGACCTCATATCGGAGGTACGGGACAAAGCTGCGGTAAGGTTGGAAGTCTATCGAAGGAGGATGCAGCTAGCCTACAATTGTAGAGTGATCGCCAGCAGCTTCGAGGAGGGCGATCGAGTCTGGAAGAGAATCAAACCGGTGGGCGATCCTGGGAAGTTAGAGCCGCAGTGGGACGGCTCCTACGTTGTCGTCAAAAAACTTAAAGGAGGTAGCTACTATCTGGAAGACCACGAAAGGAGAAGACTGAAAAGGCCTTGGCATGCGAAACATCTTCGCCCCTACTATACTTCGTGAGTCACCGTGTAATGTGTTGATGCAGTCTGACCATGATTGTTATTTTGGTGTTGACACCGGTTTTAGTTTAGGTTGATGATTATGATGATTATGATTAAGTCCTGATCGGGGATCAGGCATGGTATGGAAAATCCTAGTGTGGAAGGCTAGGTGTTGAAAAATCCTGACCTAGAGGGTTAGGTGTGGAAAATCCTAGCTTGGAGGGCTAGGTGTTGAAAAGTCCTAATTCGGAAGAGGTGGGTGAAAAGTCCTAGCTTGGAGGGCTAGGTGAAAAGTCCTAACTTGGAGGGTTAGATGAAAATTCCCATCTTGGAGAGTTAGGTGAAAAAGTCCTGGCTTGGAGGGTCAGGTCCTAGCTTGGAGGGCTAGGTCTGGAAAAGTCCTAATTCGGAAGAGTTGGGTGAAAAGTCCTAGCTTGGAGGGCTAGGTGAAAAGTCCTAACTTGGAGGGTTAGGTGCAAATTTCCAACTTGGAGGGTTAGGTGAAAAATCCTTAGCTTGGAGGGCTAAGGTGAATGAAAACTTAGCTTGGAGGGCTAGGTTTGAGTCCCTGGATCGGTCTGGTGATCGATCAAGAAAGCTGGCACGCTGCTCTGTCATGGATCGGTCTGGTGACCGATCCAGCAATGACTGATCGGTCTGGTGACCGATCAGGGAGCACACAGTGAGGTTGGGAACCTACTGTGCAGCTCCTGATCGATCTGGTGACCGATCAGGGAGTATGCGTTTCACCTACTGCTTGGCTCCTGATCGGTCTGGTGACAGATCAGGGAGCACTCAGTGAGGTTGAGTTCCCCTGCTGATCTTCCCCTGATCGGTCTGGTGACCGATCTGACTCACTGTGCAGATCGTTCTGGAGAACGATCCAGCTTCGCGAGTTCCTCACTAAGATCGATCAGGACGGAGCCTGATCGGTCTGGTCATGATCTGATCGGTCTGGTGACCGATCAGGAGGCTCCCTGATCGGTTCGGCAACTAATCAGGAGGTTTGGACTGTGAAACTCAGAAATCGCCTGGAATAGGGGTGGATCGGTCCGGTGATCGATCCACAACCTGGGATCGGTCTGGTGATCGGTCCAGGAGAGTCCTAAAGAAATTGCGATTTTTGATTGAGCGTTGGGGATCGATCAGGACGAAGCCTGATCGGTCTGAACCCATCCTGATCGGTCTGGTGACCGATCAGGAGACCCTCTGATCGGTCCGGTGACCGATCACTTTAATTCAAAATGCACTGTCAGACGCTCTGATCACGTCTGAACGTATCCGATTCTCTGCGCTTAATCTCTGTTGCTTGATTTTCTGTTTGATATGCTACTCTAATGATCTGATGAAGCTGCAGGTGACAGGGAAGGATTCAAACACTCAAGGAGAAGTCAATGGAGGCTTTCCTTGGAGCAGGTTTGTCCGTTTTCCATCTCAGGTTGCAACGGCTGGAGCTGCAGACTGGAGCTGCAGACTGGAGCTGCTGACTGGAGCTTGGCTGAGGAAAGCTCAGGGAGTCTACGGAGAGCTCAGTGGTAGCTGGCGTTGGCAGGGAAGCAGCTGGAGGCTGCAGGAGATGTTGTCACCTGGTGCTGAGTGGAGAAACAAAAGGGGTTGAAGAAAGCTTCGTGGAAGAAGAGTTGAATTGAAGTTCTTACTGCGCCCTTGTGTTCTCCACATCTTGCTTGTATGTTCTGAAGTGTGATCATCTTGTGCAAGCAACCAAAATCTGTGAAGCAACCACTCGTTACTTGAGCGCTTGAAGGAAGGGACAAGAAGCTCCGAGTCTAACAGCGAGAAGACACGAGGAGAAGGCTCTTGCGTGAGATCATCGCTGGGTGGAGCTCTGAGGGAGCTTGCTGTGTTCTTGTCTTTGCTAAGTGCTAAGTAAGATCTTTCTTGTGTTTTATTGTGCTTAAACCTATATCTGTGATTGAAACGCTGTGGAGAGGTTTCTCCACCGAGAAGGAGGTTGCTTTCTATCCGGTGATAACCGGGGCTTGATCTGCCGACGATCAAGGGATCACCCACCTTAAGGGCACGCCAAGGAGTAGGGGCAAGTTATCCCCGAACCTTGTAAACCCTCCTTGTTATCGATCTTGCTAGCTGTGTTTGTTTGCCTTCGTTTTTTGTTTTCTGCCCACTCTGTGTTTGCTACTTCCGCTGTGCTACCGATAAGTTTGAGTGCAGAAATTCGATAAAGTCTTTAAGTCCAAGTGTTTGGCTATATTCACCCCCCCTCTCTAGCCATCCGGTTCCAACAAGTGGTATCAGAGCTTGGGGCTCTGTTTTTGTGGATTAACAACCGAGAGCTACATCCATGGCATTGAGGGAAGGCTTCTCCTCCACCCGACCTCCATTCTTCGATGGCGCAGATTTCCAATATTGGAGATCGAAGATGGAATATTACTTGAAGATGGACATCAACACTTGGTTCTCGGTGAAGGAGGGATTCACCCCTCCTAAGGATGATAAAGGCAAGGAACTTGAATCGTGGCGATGGATGGCTGAACAAACTCGTAAGAGTGAGCTACATAGCCGGTTCAAGGAAGTCCTCAATGGGCTTCATTCGATTGATGAAAAGGTCGAGAATCGCGATCTTGTGAGGTATGTACTAAAAGCATTTCCAAGGAATGCTTTGTGGTCATCCATGGTGGATGCCTACAAAGTATCCAAAGATTTGTCAATTGTTAAGTTAGATGATTTGTTTTGTGAGATGGAATTGCATGAAATGGCTAACAAAGACCCCAAGGAGAAGGGGATTGCCTTAGTTGCGGGGGATCGATCCAACAAGAAGAAGAAGGAGAAGAAGAAGAAGAAGGAGAAGGAGGTCTCTTCATCTTCATCCTCTTCTGAATCCGAGTCTGATTCTGAGGAAGATGACAGCGGCTCCTCATCCTCCGAGATGACGAACTTTGTGAGAAGGATGATGAGAAGGGGTCGGCGCTTCAAGGATAAAGGTAATCCTAGTGAAACCAAACTTGATAAGACTAATGCTTTTTGCTTTGAGTGTGGTAGGAAAGGGCATTTCAAGAATGAATGTCCAAAGCTAAAGAAGAAGGAGGAGAAATCCAAAAACAAAGAAGAAAAATCAAAGAAGAAGAAGAAAGCTTTGAAGACCACTTGGGATGAGTCATCCTCAAGCTCATCGGATGAAGAGGAGGAGAAGAGCACAAGACATGTGGCACTCATGGCTCTTGGAGAGGAGAGCAGTGATGAATCTTCCAACTCCTCAAACGCGGCTTCATCATCTTCGGATGATGAAGAGGTAACTTCTCCCGAGCTTGAAAAATGTTATAGAGCAATTGCATGTTTAACCAATATGTTAAAGAAGTCGAAAAATAAGGTTAAAGCATTGCAATTAGAAATTGATCAATTGAAAGCATCTAGGGATGATAATATAGATGACTTGCATGTTGAATTGTTAGAAGATGAGATTAAGTCATTGAAACTTGAGGTTGAAAATTTGAAATCCTCTAAGGTTGAGGATGTAGATGATTTGCATGATGACTTGCTAGAAGAAGAAAACAAATCATTGAAGAGTAAAGTTGAGAGACTCAAGAATATTCTTGAGAAGTTCTCAACTAGCTCTAAAACCCTAGACATGATCTTGAATGCCCAAAGGGCAGTCTACAATAGGGCCGGTATTGGTTACCGACCCAAAGAACCCTCATTCGTGTCTTTGATGCCTAGGACTGATATGAAACAATCTAGGACACCCATGGTTCAAAAGAAAGTTGTCAAGGCATGGGTGCCTAAGTCCTGTTTAGTTGATACTTTAGGTCCCAAGGTTTGGGTACCTAAAACTTCTATTTTTCGAATTGTGTAGGTTATGATTGAGGGGGAGCATCTATCAACTTGGTTCGTTGATAGTGGGTGCTCCAAACACATGACCGGGGATAGATCATTGTTTACCACACTTCACAAGAAAAGTAGAGGTAATGTTTCATTTGGTAACAATGGTAGTCTTAAGGTCATAGCAATAGGAGACATTCAAATATCCGAATGTCTTAGAATTTCAAATGTCCTTCTAGTCAAGGGGATGACACGGGTTACACAATTAATTTCCAACCAAGTCAATGCCTAGTTAGACAACATGACACATTGGACACGGTACTAGTTATAACAAGAGTAGACAATATTTATCAAGTTTCATTTAAAAGTGCTACTAATGCTCTTGCTAAGTGTTTCATGTCAAAAGAAGAAGAATCCACCCTTTGGCACCGGAGACTAGCACATGTGAACATGAAGAACATCCGGAAGTTGTCCAACAAGGGATTAGTTCGTGGCTTACCAAGCATCAAGTACGAAAAAGACAAACTTTGTGATGCATGTCAAATGGGTAAGCAAACAAAATCTGCACATAAAGGTAAAAGCGCTGTAAGTACATCTACCGCTTTAGATTTACTTCACATGGATCTATTTGATTGTAGTACTATCATATCATTAAATGGTAGTAGATATTGCTTTGTGATCATTGATGATTTCACTAGATATACATGGACTTACTTTTTAAAATATAAGGGCCAAACCTTAGATACCTTCATTTCTTTTTGTAGAAGAGTTGAAAATGAAAAATCATCAACCATTAAGGCAATTAGAAGTGATCATGGAGGTGAATTTCAAAACCAACAGTTTTTAGAATTTTGTCAAGATAGAGGGTATAGACATGAGTTCTCTACTCCTAGAACACCACAACAAAATGGTGTTGTAGAGAGGAAGAACCGTGTTTTGCAAGAGGCTGCACGAAGCATACTTAATAAGTACTCATTACCGAGTTACTTATGGGCTGAAGCTGTAAATACAGCTTGCTATGTGCAAAACTGAGTCCTCATTCATAGGTTCATAGGGAAGACTCCCCATGAACTTTGGTTTGGGAAACCACCTACGGTTAAACATCTTAGGGTGTTTGGTTGTAAAGTGTTCATCCTAAACACCAAGGACCACCTAGGAAATTTCACGGCAAAAGCTGATGAAGGGATATTAGTCGGGTATTCCTTAATTAGCAAAGCCTATCGAGTCTACAACAAGAAGTCTAGATTAGTTGAAGAATCTTCTGATGTTGTCTTTGAAGAAATTCCAAAAGTCAATGGTCAACTAGAAGATGAAGTCCAATTCGAGCTTAGGAGACTAAGTTTGAATGAGAGTCCAAATGATGTTGATGGTGATGAATCCGATGACGGTGAGCCTAGACAACCCATTGATCAGCCAGATCCTGAGGCTGAGCTTGTGTCTAGTGAACCCATTCAAGAAGCACCACCAACACCTAGGCAAACTAGATTAGCCTCTAGTCATCCCCAAGATCAAATTGTTGGAGACATCCATCATGGGGTTAGGACGTGATCATTCTTTAGAAATGAGGCTAATGAAGTTGCCCTAATTTCCGAAATTGAACCTAGAAAAATTGATGAAGCATTAAATGATCCCGATTGGATCATTGCAATGCAAGATGAACTAGGTCAATTTGAAAGAAGTCAAGCTTGGGACTTAGTCCCTAGACCTAAGAAGACCACCATCATTGGAACTAAATTGGTCTTCAAAAACAAATTGAACCATAAGGGAGAAATCATTAGAAACAAGGCACGCTTGGTAGCCAAGGGCTATAGTCAAGTTGAAGGCCTTGATTATGATGAGACCTACGCTCTTGTGGCACGATTAGAATTCATTCGATTGATGCTTGCATTTGTAGCACATCGTGGCTTCAAATTATACCAAATGAATGTCAAATCGGCCTTTCTAAATGGTTTGATTAGAGAAGAGGTCTACGTTGAACAACCACCGGGGTTTGAGAATTCCGAATTTCCAAATCACATGTTCAAGCTCAAAAAGGCACTTTATGGCCTTAAACAAGCACTCCGAGCTTGGTATGAGCGGTTGTCGACATTTTTAATCGAGAAGGGCTTTGTGAGAGGCCAAATAGACCCTACACTATTTCTACGAAGAGATGGTGACAATATCTTTATAGCCCAAGTGTATGTCGATGACATAATTTGTGGCTCAAATAATAAGGGCTATTTAAATGAATTCATTGGACACATGGAGAGTGAATTTGAAATGAGTCTAGTGGGAGAGTTGACTTCCTTGGACTCTAAATTAATCAAACTCGTGATGGAATTCATGTGCATCAATCAAAGTATACACAAGAAATGCTTTGAAAATTCAACATGAGTGAGTCAAAAGAGGTAACCACTACCATGGATACAAACACAAGATTAGGCAATGATGAGAGTGGTAAACCCGTTGATTTGACTCAATATCGAAGCATGATAGGTAGTTTGCTATACCTCACAGCTAGTCGACCGGATATTCTATTTGCTGTGGGTATGTGCGCTAGGTATCAAGTGTGTGCTAAGGAATCTCATTTGATCGCTGTTAAGCGAATTTTGAGATATCTCAAAGGCACAATTGGTGTCGGTCTATGGTACCCCCGTACAGAATCTTTTGATTTAATTGGCTATACCGATTCCGACTACGCTGGATGTAAATTGGATCGGAAAAGCACAAGTGGGGGTTACCAATTTCTAGGTTCGTCCTTAGTAAGCTGGTCAAGTCGGAAGCAACATTATGTTGCTCTCTCCACGACCGAGGCAGAATATATCGCTATGGGAGAGAGCATATCACAATTGTTGTGGATGATACATACTCTAGAAGACTATGTATTGAGTTACAAGGGTGTGCAAGTGTTGTGTGACAACATTAGCATAATTAACCTAACCAAAAATCCAGTTCATCATTCTAGGACTAAACATATTGAGGTGCGTCACCACTTCATTAGGGATCATGTAGCTAGGGGAGATATTGTGCTCTCACATGTAGAGTCCAAGTCAAACCTCGTTGACATTTTCACTAAACCACTCCCCGAAAATGAGTTTAGTTTCTTAAGAAGGGAGTTGGGAATGTGTCGCGCTTCATAGTTTTCAAAATGCATTCAAAACCCTCTACGACTACTTCGAAATTGTTGGGAAACAATTAGGTAACTTTGGGGACATCTCACACAAACTATAAGGTTTACCAAAACATTTTTGTTTGTTAGAAATGGGGTGAGATGTTAGGATCAACTCAATTTCTCAAAATGTCAGTGCATTCCTTGAGAAATTAAGTTGACGAGATAAAAATCACTTCGGTGACCAAGTATGGGGAAAACCAATGCATAACACATGTGTATTTGGCTCCATGATCATACTTGGACATTCCAATCAAGGGAACTTGATTGGAAAATTGATTTTGATACAATCTTGTTAAAACTTGTTTGAATGTTTGTTGATTGAGTTTGACTCTACTTGGGTGGAGCAAAGTGATTGGTGAACCATAAGGACCCTTGATCCTTGTTTAGGGATCAATCTTTAGTCAAGGAATCACTCCCAAGTTCGATACCTTTCATCAGATTCCTTCAAAAATCATGGGAAAGTCTGAAATTGAAAGTTTCAGATCGTATCAGGGAATTTCAGGAACCCTGATCGGTCACTAGACCGATCAGGCATAGAGCTGATCGGTCCCCGGACCGATTTGGCTACCTACTGAGTTGATCGGTCCACATACCGATCAGAGGGATTAGCAGAGACTTTGCGAACTCTCGGCTAAATACTCTGTGCTAATCTGGATCGGTCCCCGGACCGATCTGGCACCCTGATTGGGATCGGCCATAGACCGATCAGGGGGCTCACAGGTTTCTCTCTGAACCCTACTGTTCGTGTCCTGATCGATCAGCTGATCTATCAGGAGCGCGCCTGATCGGTCACCCGACCGATCCGGCCCAGGTCTGTCCGATCAGGCCATAGCCTGATCGGTCTGGGCGCTATCGGATTGAACGGTGATCCGTTCAATCGCATTAAAGTCTGGTTGGTGGACCGATCCACCAACCGTTTAACTCCTTCGAAATCTCTCATTGCCAAACCCTAGCGCCGAAACCTCCCACTTGCGCGACCTTCAGTGTGTGCGAGAGCTTTCCCAGTGCTTCGTCTTCCTCTCGTGAGTGAGCGCGCGTGTGGTCCGGAGAAGACTTCCCGCGAGCCTCACTCTGTCTTCAGCAAGTCTTTGTTTTTTGCTCACGGGTCTGCGTTTCTCTCTTGCGCCGAGAGCCTCTTCTGCGCAAGCTGTTCTTCCGACCTTTAAGAAGTTCGTCAATGGCACCTAAGTAAGCTTTTGTCTCAGTTTTCCTTACAAATCAGTCTATAGTGTTTATATTTGGAGCTAACCATGTTTTGGTGTGTTGTGTCGTGACCCTTGTTTTGGCTGTGACTTTTGGCCGTGACCCTCTTGATCAAATGCTTCACTTTATGATTATCATTCTTGGTTCCTTGATTAAACTGTTAATCATTGTGTCTTGATCACGTTCATTGTTTGGGTCTTACCTTGTCTTGATCAAATCTTATTCTTGTGATTGGTGTCCTGATTTGGATTACCTATCTTGATCAAATTTGTTCTATTCCAATCTTTAGAAAGTCTTCTAAGGGTAAAGAAATTGCATAGGGTAGCTCAAAGGGGAAAGCCCCTTCTTCATCTGCGCCCTCCAGAAGGCCTCAGCCTTCTTCAAGCTCCCACTTTCCAAATGCGGCCTGTGAACAGGCCTTCCAATCGAGGACCTTTAAATTGCTACCCTGCCGATCCATTGATGTCCCCTTCTTAACTGAGTACTGCCCCTCCGTCATGGAGATCGTCACTTTCTATAATCTGGGCTTCCTTCTTTCCTTGGAGAGGACTATTAATTATGACCTGATCTCTGAATTTTACAACAACCTTCAGCAAGGTCCTTAGGGGGGCTTCGAGTTCACTACTCGAGTCGGCAAGAAGAACCTTGATTTCTCGTATGAGATTTTAGCGGAGTACTTAGGTGGTCGACGATCACCTAACCTCTATTCGATCTATCCCGAGCTCCCTGATCCTCTGCTGGCCCCTTTTGCAGATGTTACCTCCGACTCCATCTATCAGTATTTCTTTAGCCATCCCCGCCCAGCCGGTCTCGATGAGTTGGGTCCTGACTTTCCTACCTTTGTAGCACTTCGTCTCTCTCCCACTGACTACGTCTTGTTCAAGATCATCACAAACTGTATCCTTCCAATCACTTCCAAGCCTTTGTCTGAGATCTGTTCCTATCATTGCCTGATGCTCTACGACATGCATTGCCGCATGGACTTCGATATCATGGAGAGCATTTTTCAGTCCATTTTGTCCTATCGAGAGCCGAGTCGCCGCACAGTCTATATGCCATTTGGTCATATCATCACTGACTGGCTTATGTTAGTAGGTGTTGATGTCACCAAGGGCAGGACCGTGCCCATGGTCCGACAGGATTGCAGACTTGGTCCGCGGGCATTTGCCAAGTCTGGCATCATCATACGGGATCGCGATGGGGTTTTAGTTTGGAAGGATGGGAGAGGTCTCGGTGAGCTACCTGGAGGTGCACCACATTTTCAGGCACCACCCGAGGCTGCTGCACCTCATGAGGCTCTTGCTGCTGATGCTGAGTACGACTATGAGTCTGATCCAGATCTACGATGGCAGATCTCTAAGCTAGAGCGGATCCTCCAGGAGGATATTCATTTGAGGGAGCTCCATCGAGAGGAGACCCGTTCGGAGTTCCGATCCTTCGATCGCAGATTGACCGGGGTGGAGTCCACTGTCTCTGGGGTCCAGACATTGCAGCAAACTTGGTACGCAGAGTGGTGCCGCCATACATTTCCAGGGGATGCCCCTTCAGGCAGTGCTGCACCAGGGTCTACTGATGCCACGATGGATGATCTCATGCAGGATGACGACCCCCCCGGCTGACAGTTGAGTCTGGATGACCGTTGCCTCTCCTTGTGATCTGTGTACTTGACGGTTTGATTTGTGTAATCTTCGGGCTGTATGCCCTATGACTTGTCAGTTGTGGCCTAGAGCCGCACGTGTTTTGATTTTGATGCATGTGTCTTGCATCTTGTTATGCCTTGACGTCTCTGACTTTGCTTTACATGTTTATCCTACTTTAGTACGCTTATTGTTGATGCTATGTGTTCACATGATTACTATTTGATTATGTGCCTCATTCATGCTTATGATGTCATGCTTCATATGTTACATGTGCCTGTTTTGCCATGACTTATCCTTGTCATATGTATTCATATGGTTTTCAAAATTCAATCAAATCTTTATTGTTTTGGGATATCCTAGGGTTGAGGGGGAGTGTGGTTTAAACATAACAACCCTTCTAGACCCCTTTTCGATGTTCGACAAAGGGGAAGAGTGTTGGTTGGTTAAGTTTAGGATGATTATATTGTAGGGGGAGGATCTTGATTCCCCTATGATTCTGAAAGTTGAAAAATTGATTGAGAATCCCTAAACATAAAATCGGATTATCAAACAACAAAAAGGGGGAGATTGTTGATGCAGTCTGACCCTGATTGTTATTTTGGAGTTAACACCGATTTTAGTTTAGGTTGATGATTATGATTAAGTCCTGATTGGGGATCAGGCATGGTATAGAAAATCCTAGCGTGGAAGGCTAGGTGTTGAAAAATCCTACCTGAAGGGTTAGGTGTGGAAAATCCTAGCTTGGAGGGCTAGGTGTTGAAAAGTCCTAATTCGGAAGAGGTGGGCGAAAAGTCCTAGCTTGGAGGGCTAGGTGAAAAGTACTAACTTGGAGGGTTAGGTGAAAATTTCCATCTTGGAGAGTTAGGTGAAAAAGTCCTGGCTTGGAGGGTCAGGTCCTAGCTTGGAGGGCTAGGTCTGGAAAAGTCCTAATTCGGAAGAGTTGGGTGAAAAGTCCTAGCTTGGAGGGCTAGGTGAAAAGTCCTAACATGGAGGGTTAGGTGCAAATTCCCAACATGGAGGGTTAGGTGAAAAATCCTTAGCCTGGAGGGCTAAGGTGGATGAAAACTTAGCTTGGAGGGCTAGGTTTGGGTACCTCGATCGGTCTGGTGATCGATCAGGGAAGCTGGCACGCTGCTCCGTCGTGGATTGGTCTGGTGACCGATCCAGCAATGACTGATCGCTCTGGTGACCGATCCAGTAATGACTGATCGATTTGGTGACCGATCAGGGAGCACACAGTGAGGTTGGGAACATACTGTGCAGCTCCTGATCGATCTGGTGACCGATCAGGGAGTATGCGTTTCACCTACTGCTTGGCTCCTGATCGGTCTGGTGACCGATCAGGGAGCACTCAGTGAGGTTGAGTTCCCCTGCTGATCTGCCCCTGATCGGTCTGGTGACCGATCTGACTCACTGTGCAGATCGTTCTGGAGAACGATCCAGCTTCGCGAGTTCCTCACTAAGATCGATCAGGACGGAGCCTGATCGGTCTGGTCATGATCTGATCGGTCTGGTGACCGATCAGGAGGCACCCTGATCGGTCCGGCAACCGATCAGGAGGTTTGGACTGCGAAACTCAGAAATCGCCTGGAATAAGGGTGGATCGGTCCGGTGATTGATCCACAACCTGGGATCCGTCTGGTGATCGGTCCAGGAGAGTCCCAAAGAAATCGCGATTTCTGATTGAGCGTTGGGGATCGATCAGGACGAAGTCTGATCAATCTAAACCCATCCTGATCGGTCTGGTGACCAATCAGGAGACCCTCTGATCGGTCCGGTGACCGATCACTTTAATTCAAAATGCACTGTCAGACGCTCTGATCACGCCTGAACGTATCCGATTCTCTGCGCTTAATCTCTGTTGCTTGATTTTCTGTTTGATATGCTGCTCTAATGATCTGATGAAGCTGCAGGTGACAGGGAAGGATTCAAACACTCAAGGAGAAGTCAATGGAGGCTTTCCTTGGAGCAGGTTTGTCCGTTTTCCATCTCAGGTTGCAACGGCTAGAGCTGCAGACTGGAGCTGCTGACTGGAGCTTGGCTGAGGAAAGCTCAGGGAGTCCACGGAGAGCTCAGTGGTAGCTGGCGTTGGCAGGGAAGCAGCTGGAGGCTGCAGGAGATGTTGTCACCTGGTGCTGAGTGGAGAAACAAAAGGGGCTAAAGAAAGCTTCATGGAAGAAGAGTTGAATTGAAGTTCTTACTGCGCCCTTGTGTTCTCCACATCTTGCTTGTATGTTCTGAAGTGTGATTATCTTGTGCAAGCAACCAAAATCTGTGAAGCAACCACTCGTTACTTGAGCGCTTGAAGGAAGGGACAAGAAGCTCCGTGTCCAACAGCGAGAAGACACGAGGATAAGGCTCTTGCGTGAGATCGTCGCTGGGTGGAGCTCTGAGGGAGCTTGCTGTGTTCTTGTCTTTGCTAAGTGCTAAGTAAGATCTTTCTTGTGTTTCATTGTGCTTAAACCTATATCTGTGATTGAAACGCTGTGGAGAGGTTTCTCCACCGAGAAGGAGGTTGCTTTCTATCCGGTGATAACCGGGGCTTGATCTGCCGACGATCAAGGGATCGCCCACCTTAAGGGCACGCCAAGGAGTAGGGGCAAGTTATCCCCGAACCATGTAAACCCTCCTTGTTAGAGATCTTGCTAGCGGTGTTTGTTTGCCTTCATTTTTTGTTTTCTGTCCACTCTGTGTTTGCTACTTCCGCTGTGCTACTGATAAGTTTGAGTGCAGAAATTCGATAAAGTCTTTAAGTCCAAGTGTTTGGCTATATTCACCCCCCTCTCTAGCCTTCCGGTTCCAACATAATGCACGTTCGTGGATGTATGTTTTCAATGCACTGCCTTGTAATATAATTAATAAAGGATGTGGATGACGTGCCATGCTGTAAATGTTAAGTCTTCGATTAAACCCTACTGCCTCTCGGTGTGTAGGCTTGGCCTCAGTGCTGTACACGCTTGGCCAAGAGCTGATTAAACCCTACGGCCTCTCGGAGTGTAGGCTTGGCCTCGGAGCTGTACATGCCCGGCCATGAGCTGATTAAATCCTACAGCCTCTCGGTGTGTAAGCTTGGCCTCAGAGCTGTACACGCCCGGCCAAGAGCTGATTAAACCCTACAGCCTCTCGGTGTGTTGGCTTGGCCTCGGAGCTGTACACGCCCGACCAAGAGCGGATTGAAGCCTACAACCTCTCGGTGTGTAGGCTTGGCCTCGGAGCTGTACACGCCCGGCCAAGAGCTGATTAAACCCTACAACCTCTCTGTGTGTAGGCTTGGCCTCGGAGCTGTACATGCCCGGCCAAGAGCGGATTAAACCCTACAGCCTCTCGGTGTGTAGGCTTGGCCTCGGAGATGCACACTTCCGGCCAAGAGCTGATTAAACCCTGCAGTCTCTCGGTGTGTAGGCTTGGCCTCGGAGCTGTACACGCCCGACTAAGAGCTGATTAAATCCTACAGCCTCTCGGTGTGTAGGCTTGGCCTCGGAGCTGTACACGCCCGACCAAGAGCTGATTAAACCCTACAACCTCTCGGTGTGTAGTCTTGGCCTCGGAGCTGTAAACGCCCGGCCAAGAGCTGATTAAACCCTACAGCCTCTCGGCGTGTAGGCTTGGCCTTGGAGCTATACACGCCCGGCCAAGAGCTGATTAAACCCTACAGCCTCTCGGCGTGTAGGCTTGGCCTCGGAGCTATACACGACTGGCCAAGAGCTGATTAAACCCTACAACCTCTCGGTGTGTAGGCTTGGCCTCGGAGCTGTACATGCCCGACCAAGAGCTGATTAAACCCTACAGCCTCTCGGCGTATAGGCTTGGCCTCGGAGCTGTACACGCCCGACCAAGAGCTGATTAAACCCTACAGCCTCTCGGTGTGTAGGCTTGGTCTCGGAGCTGTACACGCCCGACCAAGAGCTGATTAAACCCTACAGCCTCTAGGTGTGTAGGCTTGGCCTCTGAGCTGTACACGCCCGGCCAAGAGCTGATTAAATTCTACAGCCTCTCGACGTGTAGGCTTGGCCTCGGAGCTGTACAATCTCGGCCAAGAGCGGATTAAACCCTACAGTCTCTCGGTGTGTAGGCTTGGCCTCGGAGCTGTACACGCCCGACCAAGAGCTGATTAAACCCTATAGCCTCTCGGCGTGTAGGCTTGGCCTCGGAGCTGTACATGCACGACCAAGAGCTGATTAAACCCTACAGCCTCTCGGTGTGTAAGCTTGGCCTCCGAGCTGTACACGCCCGACCAAGAGCTGATTAAATCCTACAACCTCTCGGTGTGTAGGCTTGGCCTCGGAGATATACACGCCTGGCCAAGAGCGGATTAAACCCTACAACCTCTACAGGGAATCACGCTACACACAAGGAGTGCAATGGTAGATCAAGTAAATATTTGCCCTAAGATTAGAGAATTCAAAAAGAAGTAAGCTACAGCGAGCAGGGGAGGATAGGAGGAGGACAAGCACATAGTAAGGGGCACTCTACAAAGTTCGCTCTTCGGGGGGAAGGTCATCCCAGACACGTTGAATAGCTATTGCACTCAAATCGGAGCCCGATTTTAATAACTGGTCCTTCTCCAACTGCTTGATGACGCCATGGAAGCCCTGCTTAAGGGTCTTAAATACTTGTGCAGCCACCCGATCAGCGTACTCCTTCGACTCCAAAAATTTGGCCTTGTAGGCCGCCTCAATTTGAGATACTTGGGGTACAGAATCCTTTGGCCGCTGCTGGACCCTGGGTTCGGTTTCGACCTTGGTCAGCTTTAGTGCCTCCACCTCTAGGAGCTGGCGCGCCTGAACCTCTTGTACTTCGTGAAGCTTTTGAGACGCAGTAGTAGCCTGGGCGTTAGCTCGGATTACTTGATCCTGGAGGTCGGTTGCGTAAGAGCTCGACAGTTCTAAGTCATGGGCTCGCAAAGCTAGCACGCGCTCATGTTCTACGCCCCGATCCTCCAGGATTTTCTTAGCAGCCTCCAGAAGATTAACTTGATTGGACAACTCCTCATTGCGGGCCTGGAGTTGCTCTCACTCTTGCGATAGTTTTTGTAAATCCTCTTCTAGAGCTCGGTTCCTCTCGGACCCCAAGCAGTCACGGAGTTTGTACCCGTGTAGGGTATCGTCGGCTGCTATTAAGGAGGACAGGTAATGATCAGCTCTCTCTCGGAGGACCCGACTGATCTCTAGCTGCAGGAGGTCGGCCTCACGAGCTCGGCCTGTTTCTGCCTCAGCATCCGCCACCTGCTGTAGGAGATTCTCAGTAACCCCTCCAGAATGCAGTAGGCGGTCCGTGGCTGCGCAGTTCGAAGCAACCTGGAGAGGTGAATAAGGATCGTCAGTAAAAGGAGGCTGAGAGGAAGTGATAAGCACGAGCAAGGTATTTACCGCCAATAAGGATTGCTGCAGCAGGCCCAGGTATTGGGCTGATCCGGCTACTCGCCACGACGGGCTAGGAGCCCCTACAATAGGGGGAAGGGAGGGGCCAAGGACATCACTGGGGTGAGGAACATCTTCCTCCGAACTTGAAGTGCTCAGTGATGCTCCTGTGATGACTCTCTCTATACGAATAGACTGGGAATTGTCGATAGTCTTCTTCGTCGCTAAGGGAGCCTTCCGATGGGAGCGAGGCGGTCCCATGGCTACCTCCTTACCTCGAGGAAGGTTGGCGGTAGGTGCTGTGGCACTTGTAATGGGAGAAGACACGATAATGACGGAGGAGGGAGTCCAACCCCGACAACTGGGAACTGAGAGGCCACATCCTCAGAGGTAGCTGGGCGTAAGCCTCTCTTCAATCGTTTTAGGGGGCAATCTCGTTGGGATCGTCATTGGCGTCGTTTCTTCCCAGGCACAGGGACAACGGTGGGCACCCCATGTTGAGGCAATCTGTGGTCCAGAGTGACCAAGTGTTTTGATGTTTGGACAAAGGGTTTAAGTTAGGTTTACCCTTGTTATCTCATATGTATATGTTGAGTGTGCAGGTTGTACAGGTTACACATATGGGCTTGACTGGACGACCTCGGTACGGTGAAGGATGGCATGGAGGCAAGCTGAAGGCTTGCGTGCAGCAGGGACGATGAGCTGATGGGCGCGGACTTTGAGGCATGCGTGAAGGATGGCATGGAGGCAAGCTGGAGGCTTGCGTGCATCCGAAGGACGGGAGCCGAAGATGAAGAGGGCGCGAAGGCAACAGTCGAAGCTGCTGAAGAGGAGTCAGTCGAGTCGTGAGGGTACGAGTGTTGTGTGATTGTACTCGGGAAATCCTAGGGTTCGAGTGCGGAGTGAAATGTACTCAGGAAGGGTAACCTTAGGTATGTGAGTAGACCAGTCGACTGACTTGAGGGCAGTCGACTGATGAAACTCACAGAAGGGTCTCAGCCTGGGGGCAGTCAACTGATCTCAAGCCCAGAAACTGTCTATAAGTTTTCTCAGTCGACTGCCCTGGGGGCAGTCGACTGATCCAGTAGGGCTAGAGAAAAATGGCTATGGGTGATAGAACGTAATGTCTAAATTAGGATCCTTGATTATATTCCTTGAATAATGGATTGCCTCATGGTGTAATAGTAATTAAATGAGGGTAAAAGAATATCATTGAATTCAAGAAGAACTAATGAGTGATTAAGATTCAATGGGTGGTTTTGAATGATAAGTTCTTGATAAATGAAAGGAAGAATTGAAGACAATTCCTTGTGTAGATTGATCATGGTTAGATTTGGCAAACACAAGGAATCACGATTTGAGTTTAAAATTGATACGAAATGCTAAACTGTTAGGAAATTATGTTTGTACCAAAAGACAAGCACATTTGTGATTTTCATGAAATCTTATTTTTCTAGGATAGGGTATATCCTAGCAAGTGTGCTTGCAAATCTTTAGGGTTTTATTAGGTATTGTTGAGTTCTTTTTGACACTAGGGATAAGGTTGCTTGGGGGCAATCCTTTAATGGTCACCAAGGGAGAAGAACTTGGGTGTTAGGTTGGGTAGAACCTAACTTGGTGTCAAGGTGTTAAGTTGGGTAGAACTTCACCTAGGAAAAATAAAAATTGAGAGAAGGCATAGGTTAAGGGGGAGGTTGTCTCCTTGTTTGCCTTAATTTTCATGGAAATTTTTGCGTTTTGTATCTAACATGGGAACGGTGATAGATACATTATGAAATATATTTTTCCCAGGTAGGTATGGGTACCACAAAGTTCTCCACGAAATTTGGGAATTTTTGGAGATTTGTGAAATTTCTGACGCAATTCTGAAATTGGCCAGAAAATTGATAAATTAGAGTATCAGTCGACTGCCAGCAAGGGCAGTCGACTGGCCAGGGTTGATTTGTATATCAGCAGCTGGTTTTGTGTCCAAATGATAAGAAACAAATGTACGGGGGTTTATTATACTATGTTTAGGATCATTGGGGATTGAAAGAACCAATAATTGTGATGTTATTGGGGTCTTTTTGATGTATGGCAAAGGGGGAGAAGTGTTGGGTTTAAGTTGGGAAACCAAACACACCTTTGCTAGAAACCCTAGGTTTAGGGGGAGCTAAGATTAAGGGGGAGCATGGCTGCTCCATTCTTGGCGCAAGGGGAACCCTGGAGAGGTTCTTAAAAAGCCTTTGTAAGTCCAATGTAGGGGGAGCTTGGGAGAGACTTTAAAAAGCCCGTTTTGGTGAAAAATTCTAACTTGGGATCGTTAGGTGTGAAAAGTCCTAACTTAGAGGGTTAGGTGTGGGATGCTTTAGGATAGGATCCATTTTGCACTGCATATGCATTATTTTTGCTATCGACTACTATCTTGTTTCCCTAACTTAAATGTATTGCCAAACATCAAAAAGGGGGAGATTGTTGAGGCAATATGTGGTCCGGAGTGACCAAGTGTTTTGATGTTTGGGCAAAGGGTTTAAGTTAGGTTTACCCTTGTTATCTCATATGTGTATGTTGAGTGTGCATGTTGTACAGGTTACACATATGGATTTGACTGGACGACCTTGGTATGGTGAAGGATGGCATGGAGGCAAGTTGAAGGCTTGCGTGCGCATCCGAGGGACTTTGGATAGCAGGGATGATGAGCTGATGGGCGTGGATTTCGAGGCATGCATGAAGGATGGCATGGAGGCAAGCTGGAGGCTTGCGTGCATCCGAGGGACGGGAGCCGAAGATGAAGAGGGCGCGAATGCAACAGTCGAGGCTACTGAAGAGGAGTCAGTCGAGTCGTGAGGGTACGAGTGATGTGTGATTGTACTCGGAAAATCCTAGGGTTCGAGTGCAGAGTGAAATGTACTCGGGAAGGGTAACCTTAGGTATGTGATTAGACCAGTCGACTGGCCTGGTAGGTGGCTGGTGAGTTGGCTAAGAATTCGAACGTTGAGATGCAACGGTCGAATTTCAGTGGCACCAGTCGACTGCCCTGGGGGCAGTCGACTAGTAGCGAGGGTTTCAGCCCGAGTCCTATTTAAAGAGGACTTCGTGATGGCTGAGATTCTTGACGAAACTCGCTTGGGTAAAGTGAGTTAGTAGTCTCTTGTGATCAGATAGCGTCCGAAGTGCTGTGGCGAGGTTTCTCCACCCACAAGGAGTGACAGATCTAGCCGGAGGTTATCCGGGGGTTGATCCACCGACGGATTCTTAGATTAGTCACCCGGCCGGGGTGGATACCAAGTAAATTCTGATTGTTAGCGTTGTTTATTCTTTTTATTATTGTTTCCGCTGTGCAACTAACAACGCAGGTACAAGAAAGATCCGTGATTCGCTATTCACCCCCCCTCTAGCGGACATAAACGATCCTACACCCCAGACGAGGAAGGGGCCTCTTTTTCCAGTGAAGCCTCTGGAAAGGTGACGGGGGGCTCTCCTTGAGAGACCAGGGGCGGAGCCGAGACGTCATCGCCATGGGGGATCTCCGGCATTGCGGGGCCCGCTGATAGCTCTCCCTCCTCTTCGCCACTCTGGGGGGGGATTCCTGCGGGAGTCGAGGATACCAGCCCGGGGATCAAGGCTTGTTCATGGGCCTGGTCCCACTTCAGAAATATATTCTTCGCAACAGAAAGCAGGGTGTCGCCTGCAAGGTAAAAGACAGGAGGGCGTCAGCAAGGACCAACTGAGCATTATATCAGGGGCAAAGCAACTCACACAGGTTGGAGCTGAGGGAGGTAATCTTCGAACTAATCTCCGCCCGATAAAGGAGCTCCTCGCACTGCACCAATTGGAGCCCATGGAATTCCATCCAGGCCAGGATACTCTTAGCCCGTTGATATCCCGCATCTTGTTGGAAGTTGCCCAGGTCGGGAGTAGGAGGCAAGTTCTCCAGCCAATGGATATCACTGAAAGGACGCTTGAGAAGTCGGATATAGAAAAACCTCTCCTTCCACCCCTTGTTGTTGGAACTTAGATGGCTAGAGAGGGGGGGGTGAATGTAGCCAGACACTTGAACTTTAACATTTATCGATTTTCTGCACTTAAACGTTTAGTAGCAACGGAAGCAAATAACCCAAAACAGATTATTGCAGAAATTACACTCTAAGCTAAGCACAAACAAGAACGCTAACAAGAGGATATACAAGGTTTGGGGATAACTTGCCCCTACTCCTTGGCGTGCCCTTAAGGTGGGCGATCCCTTGATCGTCGGCAGATCAAGCCCCGGAAAATCCGGATAGAAAGCAACCTCCTTCTCGGTGGAGTAACCTCTCCACATCGTTTCAAGATGATGAAGTATAAAGTACAGGAAACACAAGAAGGATCTTACTTAGCACTTGGAACCACAAGAACACAAGCAAACTTCTCCGAGCTCCACCCAGTGCAGATCTCACGCAAGACTCTCATCTTCGTGTCTTCTCGCTGATGGACTCAAGCTTCTTGTCTCTTTTCTCCCAAGTACCCAAGTAACAGAAGGTTGCTTCAAGAATCGCAATTGCTTGCTCAAGATGATGGAACAGAGTTATCGTAAGAGCAGATCACAAGATGTCGCAAGAACACAAGCTGTAACGTTACTGAGACTTGTTCGCCATGAAGCTCTTAAGTCTCAGCTCACCAATCTCTAGGTCACCACCTCACTGCAGCGTCCAGTTGCTCACCTGCCACAGCCAGCTACCACTGAGCTCTCCCTGGACTCCCTGAGCTTCCCTCAGCCAAGCTCCAGTCAGCAGCTCCGGCCATTGCAACCTGAGATGGCAAATGGACAAACCTACTCCAAGGAAAGTCTTCCATTGACTCTCCTTAAGTGTTTGAATCCATCCCTGTCACCTGCACACTTAATCAGAGCATTAGCACAACATATCAAGCATAGAATCAAGTATCAGAGATTAAGCGCAGAGAATCAGAAGTGTTCAGACGTGATCATAGCGTCTAACAGTGCATTTTGAATTAAAGTGATCGGTCACCGGACCGATCCAGGGCTCGTGGATCGGTCACCAGACCGATCAGGCTGTGACCTGATCGGTCACCAGACCGATCCACGAAGGAGCACCGTGACAACTTCCCTGATCTGTCACCAGACCGATCCAGGGACTCCAACCTAGCCCTCCAAGCTAGGATTTCATCCAACCTAGCCCTCCAAGCTAGGACCTGACCCTCCAAGCCAGGCTTTCATCAACCTAGCCCTCCAAGCTAGGACCTGACCCTCCAAGCCGGGATTTCATCAACCTAGCCCTCCAAGCTAGGACCTGACCCTCCAAACCAGGACTTTTTCACACCTAACCCTCCAGGTTAGGACTTTTCAACGCCTAGCCCTCCAAGCTAGGACTTGGCTTCACTTACCAGGGTTTCGGTCACCCGGCTTCACTCACCGGGACCCGACTTCACTCACCGGGATTTCAACCTAGCTTCACTCACTAGGATTTCAATCACCTGGCTTCACTCACCAGGACCCGGCTTCACTCACCGGAATTTCAACCTAGCTTCACTCACTAGGATTTCACTCACCCGGCTTCACTCACCAGGACCCGGCTTCACTCACCGGGATTTCAACCTAGCTTCACTCACTAGGATTTCACTCACCTAGCTTCACTCACCAGGACCCGGCTTCACTCACCAGGATTTCACATGACTTTTCAAACCTAGCCCTCCAAGCTAGGACTTTTCACATGCCAACGTGCGATCTCCCGATCCACCTGGACTTAATCCGAAACCATTCAACTAAACTTAAATCGTTGTCAATACCAAAACAACAATCGGGCCAGACTGCATTAACACTTGTGAGAGGAGGGAAGACCTCCCAAAAATCTATGACTACCACGAGCGGTGAAGCCAAATGCCCCGTGAGTTCCAACAGGAGCAAAGAACAAATGGAAGAATCGCGGGGTTAGAGGAATGTCGAAAAGTTTGAAGAGAACCAAAACCCCGCTCATCTGAGCGAAACCATTTGGGGCCAGTTGTTGGAGTGGGATGCGGAAGTAATGTGCAACGTTCATGAAGTAAGAGGGGATAGGGAACCGTAGCCCTAACTCCATTTGTCTTAGGAAGAAGGTGTAAAAATCCTCATCGGTGGTTACCGGTGTTGATCAGCGGTGGGGACCCTCACCTCCCAATCTGCCGGAATACCATATTTTTGGCAAGCGGCCTGGAGGGAGTCCGACTTCACCTTGGAGGAGATAGTTTCGTACCACTCAAGATGGAACCCCAACTCTCCCAAAGAGCATTCATCCGAGCCTAAAGACTTCTTTATCTTTCCCATCGGGACCCGGGGGAAGAAGGAGGGGCGCGTAGCACAAAGAAGAAAGTGCGCTCGCTGGGAGAACGCTAAGGGCAAGTAGGGGAAGAAAACTCGGGACGGCAGCTAGGGTAAGGTTGCCGCAAGGCGCCATCACACCCACTTTTATAGGAAAGCGGCACCTCCCCCGAGGCAATCGAAGGCCAGCATGTCGAGGATCGACTAGTGATCAAGTGTCGTGGCTTCGTATAACTCATAGTACGCCGCAAAGCGAGGAGAAAAAGACACGTGACCCTGCCGCATACGCTAGGCAACCACGACACCCCTAATGCCACAAAATTCGAAGGAGCTAGGGGCACATTCAAAGGAGCAACCCGGGTCAAGAGACTCGGGGAATAGGTCCAAAAGCCCGGAAGTAAAAAAAAGAGAGAGAGAGAGGATAACAGGCTTCCAGGATTATGGCGAGGATGGGCGCAAAGATATAAGACCCAGGTGAGCTCAACTTCTTCATCCCGACACTAGTTTGATCAGTCAGCCACACTTCCTTCGATCAGACTTGAAGGAAGGGACTTGTGATGGGGCCGGCTGGTCTGGGCCCGACATGAGGGATGAAGAAGCTAGAGACGCAACATGACCTCCCTCTCGAGCCCCGGAACTCCCTTTCAGTGATGCACTCCGGAAGGCCAGTCCGAGGGTCCTCCGCGGGAGCTCCCTGGCAAGCCGGGCCCCGAAGGGTAATTCGGGAGATATCGTCCCCCGAGACCCCCGAGCTCCCCTCGGGAAGCGGGTTCCTCACGACCCCCTTTCAGTGGCGCACTTGGAGATATCGTCTCCCAAGACCCCCAAACTCCCCTCGGGAAGTGGGTTCCTCGTAACGGCCGACCTCTGATACCGGTTAGGGAAAGGTCCACGCACCTCCCACAAAAATGGCTCCACGAGGGAAAGGATGGTAACGACGCCAACGGTTTCAAGGGATATCCCCTCATCACCGAAAGCAGGGGCATGGCTTAAATATCGAAGTCATGGCACCGATAAAAGGGGCACGACTAGTCTGTCGACAGGGGATAAAAGGTAGTTCCACCCTCCGATAAGGGGGGGGGGTTTACGATCTCTTGTCTTTCCATACTGTTTTCCCTTCGCAACACAATTCGAACAACCTACTAACTTGAGCGTCGGAGTGGACTCCGTCGGACCCCTACCGGCGTGCCCCCCTAACGCTTGTGTTACTTTCTCAGGACCCCCAAGTTCCTCAACGACGTAGTCATCTCCGCAGGGGCGGAACATCAGCGACTGGCCATCGCCGACGACTCCTTCCGGAACATAATATAAATTCCTACCTATTATATATATCAAAATTTATGTAGAATATATTTGTGGGTGCTTTTATAATTTAACCGCTATGATTCCAATATACTAGTTTAGGCCTCAATAAAAATTTACATAATTTGAACTTTAAGCATTACTTGAACATGTAGAGTTCTTTAATTTTTCTATTTATTCCTTTAACTAAATATTTTTAGTTTTTAATTTATAATATAATTCTAATGGGCATGTTTTTTCTAATTTCTTTTTAAGATCTAATTGTTTTATTCTTAATTTGCATAATGATTTTAACATTAGTTTTATATCATTGTATAACTCATCAGGAGGTAAAAAACATACCCCACTTATCAAGTTGGATATGAAATTTGATTTTTGGTCTTTTGACGTATCTCCCCCTTCATCTATGCTTTCTTCTGAGATTGCTTCGTCGTTTGACTCTTGGTGAATAGCCATCAATGCTAGTCTGGTGCATTCCTTGACTTCAGATTCATCCGATGACGATTCCTCTCATGTTGCTTTAAGGTTCTGAAATTTTGATTTTGTTGCCCCTTTATCCTTATTTTTTTTAACTTTGGATAATCATCTTTCACATGTTCTTCTTCGTCACAGTTGTAGCATCCAAGGGCGGAGCTACATTAGCAAGTACCCGGGCTGCAACCCGGGGAATCCAACTAGGATGAGAGAGAAAAGAGCATGGATTTATTGTAGGGAACGGGGAAAAAACTAGAGGAAGTGGAAAGTAGCCCGGGGTGACTCGTCGACATCGACGCTCATAACCCACCACCCGGGATCAGCCCAGATAGATCAGCTGGGCTGGCTCCGCCATTGGTAGCATCTGATTTTCCTTTTACTTCGAGGATTCCTCTTGGCTTGCATCTTATTAAATTTATTAGATTTAAAAAAATAAACTTCCTTATTATATATGCTTCATGATCCTCATCAAGAGATGACTCTGATTCTGGTTCGACCTCCCTCGTGTTTTAGGTGATGTTGTCCATCTTTTCCCTTTTTGACCTTGCACATCTAAATTCGTGAAGCTCAAAAGTAGAAAATAAATTATCCAATGTACTTACCTTGAGGTCATTGGAAATATAGTAGAAGTCGACTAACAAGATCCATCCTAGTGTTTTAGAAAAAGTGTTCAGGGCGTACTTAACGAATTTCGGTTTGTCACCTTTTCTCCTTGATTCGTGAGACTAATGATCAACTCCTTTATTTTTATGTGAAGTTCGGCCACCATTTCTCTATCATTCATCCGGAGAATGGTTAGCTCATTTTAGAGTATATCTCATCGTTCTAGCTTTGCTTCCAAGGTCCCTTCGTGTAATTCTAGAAATTTCTCCCAAAGCACTTTTGTTGATGTATACATGCCGATCCGGTTATCTTCTTGAGCCGATAACTAGATTATCAGATGAAACTCTACTTTTCCGTTGGCTACGAAGTCGGCTTGCTCCTTCTTTGACCAGAGGTGTTCTTCTTTGTCCTCGGGTACTACTGATAACCATCATTTTGTTGATTATTTTAGGTTCTAAAATCCATGTTTGATCCACATTTTATATGCTTAAGTTTGCAATTGTACTAGGTTTCATATATTCCCTTCATTTTGGCTTTTAATTCTAATCTTTGTATATTTGGGATATTTTTGGCACTAAATTTGAATATCATTTTGTAGGCTTCAATTGATCATGGACCTAGATCAAACTGGGTCAGACTTGAGTCAGGATTGGATCCAGATTAAATGGATCAAGCATCAGATTAATAAGAGTCGTCCATTCCAGAGAACGGCTAGATCTGAGCCATCGGTCAACTTCTGGTCGATCTGAGTCCAAGATAGAATCAATCATGACCAGAAATCAAGATCTGAAAATTTTAGCCAAATCAAAAGTGATTTGACCGTTGGATCGAGCTCAAGATGTTCTAGACCATCCATTCAAGAAAAGGGAAGATCTGGACCATCCGCCACTGATCTGGTTAATCCGAGGTGGGGGCAGGTAGATAAGGACCATTGATTGGGATATGTGAAGTTTGGTTCAGATCGGAAGAGATCCGACCGTTGGATGAAGCCGAATCGATCTCAGCCGTCCGTTACTAATGAGCTGTGAGTTCTGGGCTGAGCTGGGTTAACTGCGGTTTGGGCTGGCTGTACCAAGGCTAACTGAACCCAACTGTTGATTGAACCCAACTGCTCTGGCTTGGCTAATTGAACCCAAGGTTTGACCGAACACAAGCTAGGACTGAACCCAAGTGTTGAGGCTGATCGAATCCAAATGCTGAGTCTGATTGAACTCAATAGGACTGAACCCAAGAGCTGAACTGGACTGCTGGGCTGAACCGAACTGATTGGCTTGGCTTGACTGGACCGAACCAAGGAGCTGGACCGAACCATTTTCTGAGCTGAACCGAAGCTGTGGCTTGGCTGAACCAGGGCCGAAGTGATCTGAATCCACGCGCAGCCGAGACGAACCGAACTCAATCGCTGAAGCCAAGAGAACAAAAGGGAGAGGGACGCGCGACCTAGGTTTTTCATCGACTCCACATGCAGGGCTCGCGGCGATCTTCTTCTCCTCCATCTTCATCGTCGCCGCAAGCTAGGGTTAGGGGTTCCAACCCTAGTCGCCGGAGCTTCGATCAACTGAGTTGAGGGGTTCCCGACTCATTCATCCACCTCCGCCGGCGTCTCCACCATTTCATCGCCGCCGCAAGCTAGGGTTAGGGGTTCCAACCCTAGCCGACCGGAGCTTGATCGATTGTAGTTTGAGGGGTTCCCGGCTCGATCCGATCAATTCCATCCACTCTCCTCCATCTAGACGCCAACCAAAGCTAGGGCCCAGGGGTTCCGAGCCCTAGTCGACTCCACCACCGCCGGCCGGACTTCCACTTCGCCATCTCACTCTTGATGCGGTTGCTCGGGAGTGACGATCCACCTTCATCCGATTCCATTCTTCACAGATTTCCGGCAGTAGCTCGATTTCTTCCAGCAGATTATTTCAGAGTTTCTTTCTTCATAGCATGTCTTTATAGCAATTTCTTCACTTCAATTCCAGCAGCTTTCCATTATTCTGCTTTCGTTTCAGTAATTTCAATTCATCAACAGCTTTTCTTTCCAGACAGTTCTTCAATTCGGTTCAAATTCAGCAGTAGTTTCTTCACAGCGTATCAAGCAGCCGGCACATTCCTTTTCACAGCACAGAATTTTTCTTCACCGCAATGTTTGTAATAGATGGATTTTTCTTCACAGCATATCAAGCTTCCTTCCATTATTCAGCCGCAATTTTTCTTCACCTTAGCAACTCTTCACAGCACAGAATTGTTGGATTAATGGCATGTTTCAATTTGATTCAAATGTTGATTGTTCGTAATTGGTGAATGTTGGTGATAGTTTGTTGAATGTTTGTAATAGATGGATCTTTCCATTTCAAATTGAACTTACTTAAATGCCATTTGAAGCATGCCTAAATTGTGTTTGATTAAATGATTCTTAGAACAAAACTTTCAACTATGATGTTTCTTAGTTGTTTAATTTTTGCTTTGTGTTGCTCTTTCCATAGCTTTAAGTTTCATATCTTCATTACATGCAATTAGGTTAGGAAATTAAATTTCCTTAATGCTGTAGGTATTTGTTCCATGTTTAGTTTTGTTACTGCTTTATTTCAAGTTGCCTTTTCTTTACTGTAATTGTAGTTTAGTGAGGTTAGATTTATTACCTGCATTGTCTTTCTTTAATTAGAACTAGATTTCATATTTGCTTGCTATTTCTTTTCGTAGTCTTGACATTCAAAACCAAACCCAGTTTTATATCCCAAAACCCAAAAGCAATAAGATACGATCCTGAGATTTATCTTGCACCAACTACATTCGTTGGGAGACGACTCGAGTTACTCTATGCTACATTAGTTTAGAGGAATTCGATATCTTAATTGTATTTGAAACCGTAACACGACTAAAACGGTAATCAAATTTGGCGCCGTTGCCGGGGAGGCAACTAGTTGATTTGTTTGATTTTTGCTTGTGCACTTATTTCATATCATTCTTGATTTATTTTTGTGCTTATTGTTATATCTGTTGATTTGATTCGATTTGTTTTATCTTTTTATCTACTTTTACTGCGATTTGTTTTGTTTTATGACCAGGTCTTCAGGTGGTGATTTAGAAGAATTCGACCCTGAGATTGAGAGGACTTTCAGAGCTAGGAGGAGCCAGGGCATTCTTTCTGAGACTACAGATATCCCTCCTATTCAGACTATTTTCACTCACTCAGGCAGTATCATGGCAGACCACCAAAGAACCATGAAGGAGCTCGCAGCACCAGATGCTGCATTTCAGTACTCTAGCATAGCTTATCCAGAGCTGGGGGGAAATTTTGAGTTAAGATCTGGACTTATCAATTTGCTGCCAAAGTTTCAGGGATTGACTGGAGAGGATCCAAACAGACACCTGCACGAATTCCATGTTGTATGCTCTACTATGAAGCCTCAGGGCATTTCTGAAGAAGATATCAAGCTGAGAGCTTTTCCCTTCACACTGACAGGAGCAGCAAAAGACTGGTTTTATTATCTACCACGGGGCATGTGTCCAGTTGGGTCTCCATGAAGAAAGTATTTTTGGAAAAATATTTCCCAGCCTCCAGAACAGCTATAATCAGAAAAAGCATCTGTGGAATTCAGCAAGTGGTGGGTGAGACACTATATGATTACTGGGAGAGATTCAACAAGCTGTGTTCAAGTTGCCCCCAGCATCAGATCAGTGAGCAACTTTTGATTCAGTACTTTTATGAGGGATTGCTGCAGATGGACAGAGTTATGATAGATGATGCAGCTGGAGGGGCCCTAGTGAACAAAACGTCAATGCAAGCTAGGGAGCTAATTTCTAATATGGCTGAGAATTCCCAACAATTTGGAAGCAGAGCCTTGACCACCAGAGGAGTGGGTGAAATTCAGGTAGTTCCTACTGATCAGAAAGAGATAAGGAATTCATTGGCAGAGATCACATCACTCATTAAGGAGTTGAAGGTGAATAATGCAAATCAAGGCTCAACTCTTTCAGCAATTCCACAATCAAGTCAGTGATAAGTGTGTGTGGCATTTGCTCTAGTCAAGAGCACACCTCAGACTCATGCCCCACCCTCCAACAGGATGAAACAGTATCAGCATTAGTAAGAGGACAATTTCAAGCGAGAAACAATCCTTATTCCTCTACTTATAACCCCGGTTGGAGGAATCATCCGAATTTGAGGTACGGGAATGCTTGGTGCCAACAAGACCCACAACCACAACCCTCACAGCAGCCCTTACAGAATTTCCAGCAGCCCCAGCAAACTCAGATTAATCAGCAAGCTTTTCAGCCATCAAACCAAAATTTTCAGCCTCCGTTTCAGCCTAATTCCCAACAATTTCAGCAACAATTTCAGCAATTCGAACCTCAATTCCAGCAATATCATCAAGGGCAGCAAGGTTTTCAATCATTCCCCGCTTTCCAAGCTCAAAACCAACAAAAATTTCAGCCTTCACAGCCCTTGAATCAGAATTTCCAGCCCTATAATCAAGGGTTTCAAAGTCAGAGTTTTCAGCCCTCGCCACAGAATTTTTCACTTCAAAATCTGAACTTTCAAGGTTACAATTCCCAGCAAGGTTTCCAAGCATATCAGCCCTTTAATCAGCCCTATCAACAACCCCAACAGCCATGTTTTCAAGGATCACAGCAAGCTCAACCCTTTCAGCCGACTACCTCATCATTTCAAGGTCAGTCAAGGAGCTATGCTAACCAAGGAGGTTATGGGAGCTCAAGTGGAGGAAATGCACAGCATCAACAAATGATGGAGATGCTACAACAAGTTGTACAAACACAACAACAACAACAAGCTTGGCAACAACAACAACAACAACACAGTCAAAACGTTGAGAGGCAAATAGGGCAATTGGCTAGTGGGATCAATCAGAATCAAGCTCAAGGATCAAGTCAACTCCCTTCCCAAACTGTTCCTAATCCTAAAGGAAACGTGAGCGCTATTACATTGAGGAGTGGGAAGGTTACATCATCTCCAAATGGTCCAAGAGCTGAAATTTCAGAAAACAGGACAGCAACCTCAATTCCGGCCCAAAACAGCAATAAAATGAGTTCAAATTCAGCTGATTCCACCCCTAGCCCATTCCCAACACCTTCCTCAAGTAACCCTCCAAATTTGGTGGAAAACGGAGAAGAAATCAGTGCCGAGGTCGATTTTACATCCACCACATCGCATGGGACAGCAGGGCAGAATTCAGCATCTCCACTTCCGGCCAAAGAGGATGATTTTAGGGTTCCCTTACCCTTTCCACAGCGGAAGACACTAGCCAAAAAGAAAGTGGAGGAGGAGAAGGCTAAGGAATTCAATGAATTAGTGGAACTTTTCAGTAAGGTAGAGATCAATGTACCTTTGTTGACCATGATCAAGCAAATTCCAAAGTATGCTAAGTTTTTGAAAGATCTTTGTATTCACAAAAAGAAACTTAAGGAAAATGAGTTGGTCAGCTTTGGGAAGAATATCTCAGCACTTATCCACACCGTTCCTCAGAAGTGTGAAGACCCAGGGGTATTTACTGTTTCTTGTGAGATTGGGAGCACCATATTCCATGATGCTATGCTTGATTTAGGAGCTTCCATAAATGTGATGCCCAGGTCAGTATTTCAGATGCTTGGCATAGGCCCTTTACAGCCCACTGGTGTGGTGATACAGCTAGCAGACAGGAGTCAGACCCACCCAGCAGGTATGATTGAAGATGTTTTGGTGAAGGTAAAGGAGCTAATATTCCCTGCAGACTTTTATATTTTGGATATGGAGGGAGATTACTTGGCACACCGTTCTCCACTTATCTTAGGTAGACCGTTTCTGAAGACTGCTAGAACCAAGATCGATGTATATGCTGGTACACTTTCTATGGAGATTAGAGACACGGTTGTTCAGTTTAGCCTTTTTGATGCTATGAAGCATCCGAGAGAAGATCACTCCATCATGAGCATGGACATTCTAGAGGAGCTGGCGCAGACAGAGTTAGAGGCTGAGGGATTTTTATTTGATTTTTCTGGAGGATATATTGATTCAGAGGAGGCTGAGAGAGTACTTACTGCTGAGACTGAGGATTTTTCAGAAGATTTTTCAGACACACTTCCAGCAGGAGAGATTTTTCTAGGTGTAGGGGATTGCACAGAGCCCCAAGGATCACCTATTTTTCTTGATATTCAAAGTGTAGGGGATTGCACTAAGCCCCAGGGACCACTTATTTCTACTGAAGAAGACCAGAGTGAACTGAAGCCATTACCAGGCCATTTGAAGTATGCATACCTAGGAGAGGAGCAGACTTTTCCTGTGATTATTGCTCAACATTTGGATTCAGAACAAGAAGAAAAATTATTGCAAGTCCTGAGGCACTACAAGAAGGCAATTGGATGGACTTTATCAGATATACCAGGTATCAGCCCAGCTATCTGCATGCACAGGATATTTTTGGAAGATAATGTCAAACCTGTGAGGCAACCACAAAGGAGACTCAACCCACTTATTTTGGATGTTGTAAAGAAAGAGGTGACTCGACTTTTACAGGCAGGTATCATTTACCCTATTTCTGACAGTTAGTGGGTTAGTCCTATTCACGTGGTGCCCAAGAAATCTGGAGTGACCGTGGTGGCAGATGAAAGCAATGAACTAGTGCCCACCAGAGTTAAGAATTCCTGGAGAGTCTGCATTGATTACAGGAAGCTCAACAAGGTCACAAGGAAAGATCACTTCCCTTTACCCTTCATTGATCAGATGCTTGAGAGACTGGCAGGGAAGTCGCACTACTGTTTCTTGGATGGATTTTCAGGCTATTTTCAAATTTGCATAGATCCAGAGGACCAGGAGAAGACCACCTTCACTTGCCCCTTTGGCACTTTTGCCTATAGACGTATGCCCTTCGGACTCTGCAACGCACCCGGTACATTTCAGAGATGTATGGTAAGTATATTCGGTGAGTTGCTAGAGGACTGTATAGAGGTATTCATGGATGATTTTTCAGTTTATGGCACGTCTTTTGATTCATGTTTAAATAACTTGTCTAGGGTTTTACATCGTTGCATTGAAACTAACCTTGTTCTTAATTTTGAAAAATGCCACTTTATGGTAGAGCATGGGATAGTACTTGGACACATAGTCTCTCGGAAAGGTATTGAGGTAGATCCTGCTAAAATCAATGTTATTTCTTCTTTATCTTACCTCGTATGCGTACGGGATGTTCGTGCTTTTCTTGGACATGCAGGATTTTACCGCAGATTCATTAGAGATTTCAGCTTGATTGCTCGACCCTTGACACGGCTGTTGCAGAAAGATGTTGAGTTTCACTTTAATGAAAAATGCAAGGAAGCTTTTCATAGACTCAGGGAGGCTCTTACCTCAGCTCCTATTATTACATCACCTGACTGGACTCTACCTTTTGAATTAATGTGTGATGCTTCTAATTTTGCAGTGGGAGCTGTTTTAGCACAGAGGGTTGATGGAGCACCACATGTCATTTGCTACGCCTCCAAAACCCTAGATGCCGCCCAATCCAACTACACCACGACTGAAAAGGAGCTTCTTGCCATTGTCTTTGCTTTAGATAGATTCAGATCTTATTTATTATGCTCACATGTCATTATTTTTTCTGATCATGCAGCTCTCAAATACTTATTGAAAAAGCCTGATGCAAAACCTAGATTGATCAGATGGATGCTCCTACTCCAAGAATTCGACCTGGAGATCAGAGATAGAAGTGGAAAAGAGAACTTAGTTGCAGATCATTTGAGCAGACTTGAAGGAGATGGATCTCCTACCACCATTGATGATGATTTCAGAGATGAGCACTTGATCTCAGTGCATGGTGAGACCCCGTGGTATGCAGACCTAGTTAACTTTCTTGTTGCACATGTATTTCCCACTCAATTTTCTAAAGCTCAAAAAGATAAATTAAAAAGTGATGCAAAGTTTTATGTGTGGGATGATCCTTATTTGTGGAAATTTTGTAATGACCAAATAATTAGGAGATGCATACCCGATCATGAGTTTTCTTCTGTCCTGACATTTTGTCATTCATCAGCTTGTGGGGGGCATTTTGGACCCCAGAGGACTGCTAGGAAAGTATTAGAGTGTGGATTATACTGGCCCACCCTTTTTCATGATTCACATATTTTTTATAAAAATTGTGATAGATGTCAGCGAACTGGGAACATAGGAGCGAGACATGAGATGCCCCAGCATGCTATACTATATTGTGAGATTTTTGATGTTTGGGGGATAGATTTTATGGGACCTTTTCCTGCATCTTATGGTTATCTGTATATTTTACTTGCTGTGGATTATGTTTCAAAATGGGTGGAAGTCATTCCCTCCAAGACTGATGATTCTTCTGTTGTTTGTAGTTTTGATAGGTCACACATTTTCTGCAGGTTTGGAATTCCAAGAGCAATAATTAGTGACCAAGGATCTCATTTCTGTAACAAACACATGAAGGCACTGCTGAGCAAATATGGGGTGGTTCATAAAATCTCTACATCCTATCATCCCCAAACAAATGGACAGGCTGAGATTTTAAACAGAGAGATCAAATCCATCTTAGAGAAGACAGTTGGGCCCACTAGAAAAGACTGGAGCAAGAGGCTAGATGACGCACTTTGGGCCTACAGAACAGCATACAAGACACCGATTGGCATGTCACCCTACCGCCTAGTTTATAGTAAGGCTTGTCACCTCCCCGTGGAAATAGAGCACAAGGCATATTGGGCGGTGAAACTTGCAATTTCGATGCTACCAAGGCGGGAGAAGAAAGAAAATTGCAACTTCAGGAACTTGAAGAAATTCGGTTGGAAGCATTTGAAAATTCAAGGATCTACAAGGAGAAGACAAAGAACTTCCATGACAAGCACATTGTGAAAAAGGACTTTCAAATTGGCGATAAGGTTTTATTGTATAAATCAAGGCTCAAATTGATAAGAGGTAAGTTGAGGTCAAGGTGGGAAGGTCCATTTATTATAACTGACATTTTTCCCTATGAAGTTGTTGAAATTAGGGACGAGGCTAATGGATTTGTGTGGAAAGTTAATGGCCACCGGCTCAAAAAGTATTTTGAAGAACTAAAGGAGCTAAAGGTGGAGGATATGTACATTGAGGACACTATCTACCCAACTTAAGGGGGGTTCACTTTCTCTACATTTACATTTCATTGTACATATCATTTTCATGGTTCTAGGAATAACTTCTTTCTCTTTTTAAAGTAAATAGTGGATAATAAATTCTTAGGAAACATGACATGAATAAATCAATGTAAATACCATGTCTTTGTTCTAGCACTTTTTCTTGCATGATTAGGAATAAATGTATCCCTCTAGGTTATCTCCATAGCATTCTAGAATCTTTTGAAAATAAATTAAATTTGGTTGTCAAGACTTAGGGTTTAAGTTCATGGATGAAATCTTGAATGCTTGAGTACTACTTTTCCTTAGATTTTTGATTGAGGACTAGAGATGAATTATTTTTGCCTAGTGAGACTTAGCCTTATATTTGTGACGCATACATGTTATTGTGCTCTAGAACTTGCTTAGGTTCTTTCAAAACCATATTTCAATGATTGGATCATATCTATAGAGACTAATCCATTTGTTTCCCTTTCCACATCAATTTTTAGCACTAATCATGTTTATTCTATTTGGCTTTACTTATCTCCTACTCTTAACCACACTTATCTTTGGACTTGTTTGTTTGAAATGTTTCTTAATGTTATTTTGTCCGAGACGGACAAAGATTTAAGTGTGGGGGAGTGACTAGTGTTTAAAATTTTTCATGTGCCAAGTGAGTGAGTTTGGTGCCAAGAATGAGCAAGAGAGATGGAAGCAATTGGAGATCTAGCTTCCTTATCATATTTTGAAGATTCGAGTGGAAAGCAATGGAGAAAGTAAAGAAAATGGCACATCAACAAAGAAAAAAAAATGTTTGTGCCATTACAAAAACCTGTGCCAAGTTAAGTGCAGAAATTGTTTACCATATCAATATGGAGGCTGGAATCTGACCTACTGAAATCATCGGAATTAAAGAGATTTGCAAGTATTGCTGCTGATTGCAGCTGAAATCTGTATCAGATTGTATCGAAAATAACCACTGCTGATCAAAAGTTGAAAAGAAGTCTGAAGTGCAGCTGTACAAAATTCAAAAGGCTGAGTAAAAGTTGAAAAGAAGCTGTGAAATTTGGAACTGGGAATTCTGAATGGCAGTGCACTTGTTGCTACCTAGTGCGAAATCTGAATGCTTAATCTGAATTCTGAATTGAAGCTGAATTGAGGCCGATGTAGAAGCTGCACACAAACTGTATAATCTGAAGCCAAGAGAAATTTGTGCCAAAATCAGAGGAAGGAAAGAAAAATCTGGGCAGTGAAGTGAAGAATGGAAAAATCTGTGAGCTTGAATGGAAAAGCAGTGAAGCAGAGCCGAAATCAAAGGGAGCACTTATGAAGAGAATTCTGAAATGAAGAAAGGAAATGGCACAAAATCTGAGCCAAAATGAGGAAGCTGGGCTGCTGAAATTCTAGGCTGAATGATACAAGCTGACTTGATAGTATTATCTTGAATTGCAGCTGTATAGATCAGAGATTTGAGTGTAGTTAATGTTGGGTACGAGATGGCTATAGAGGGGGGGGGGTGAATATAGACAATCGTTTGCCCCTTGAATACTTATCACGATTTCTGCAACTCAAATATCAGTAGCACAGCGGAAAGAATAGAAAACAGAGTATGCAGTAAAACCGAAACGAAAGCAAAACAAACACAACTAGCAAGATCGCTAACACGGAGGGTTTACAAGGTTCGGGGATAACTTGCCCCTACTCCTTGGCGTGCCCTTGAGGTGGGCAATCCCTTGATCGTCGGCAGATCAAGCCTCGGTTAACACCGGATATGAAGCAACCTCCTTCTCGGTGGAGAAACCTCTCCACAGCGTGTTTCACACAATGATATATAATAAGCACAATGAAACAACAACAAGAAAGTCTTACTCAAACACTTAGAGAGAACAAAACACAGCAAGCTTCCCTGAGCTCCACCCAGTGGCGATCTCACGCAGACCCCGTCTGCTTCGTGTCTTCCCACTGTCGGACTCCAAGCTTCTTGTTTTCTCCTTCAAGCGCTCAAGTATGATGATTGCTCCTCAATAGCTTGCTTAGAATAATTGGAGAACTCAAGAACAGCAAGCTTTTCGCTCAGGAACTCAAGAGCACGAAGAAGTTCAACAAGTATCAACTGTAAGTCCTCGAACTCCACTCTCGCGTTCCTTTTTGTTTCTCCGCCAAGCGACAGGTGACACCATCTCTGTAGCTCCCAGCTACTCATCTGCCAATGCCAGCCTCTACTGAGCTATCTCTGGACTCACTGAGCTCCTCAGCCAAGCCCCAGTCTTAGCTCCAGTCCGCAGCTCGCCGTTGCAACCTGAGATGGGAAAAGGGACAAACCTTCTCCAAGGAAAGCACGCCTTGACTTCTCCTTGAGTGTTTGAGTCTTCCTCTGTCACCTGAAACTCAATCAGAGCATTAGAGCAGAAGATCAAGCAACATATCAACATACATCAGCAAATCGGATTCGGTCAGACGCTCTGACCACGTCTGTCAGTGGAATTTGAATTAAAGTGATCGGTCACCGGACCGATCCAGGGTGTGTGGATCGATCACCAGATCGATCCACTGCTTTGCCGGGATTCCCAGCTCTCGCAGCTATACACTCCTGATCGGTCACCAGACCGATCAGGGTGAAGCCTGATCGGTCACCATACCGATCAGATTGGATCCTGATAGATCATCCAGACCGATCAGAGCGGATGAACAATAACTTTTTAATCAAATCCAAGATCCCTGATCGGTCACCAGACCGATCCAAGACTTTGATCAGCAAGGTAACTCACTCACCGTTTGCTCCCTGATCGGTCACCAGACCGATCTGAAGCAAGACAGCAAGGAAGCAGCTTGCTCCCTGATCGGTCACCGGTCCGATCAGGAGCCACACAGTAGATTCCCAATCTCACTGTGCGCTCCCTGATCGGTCCCCAGTCCGATCAGACATAGCTGGATCGGTCACCAGACTGATCCACTAAGGAGCAGCGTGCCAATGTCCCTGATCGGTCACCAGACCGATCCAGTGACTCAACCCTAGCCCTCCAAGCTAGGAATTCATCCACCTTAGCCCTCCAAGCTAAGGATTTTTCCATCTAACTCTCCAAGTTGGGAATTTGCACCTAACCCTCCAAGTTAGGACTTTTCACCTAGCCCTCCAAGCTAGGACTTTTCACCTAGCCCTCCAAGCTAGGACTTTTCACCCAACTCTTCCGAGTTAGAACATCATCCAACCTAGCCCTCCAAGCTAGGCACCTGACCCTCCAAGCCAGGACTTTTTCACCTAATTCTCCAGGATGGGAATTTGCACCTAACCCTCCAGGTTAGGACTTTTCACCTAGCCCTCCAAGCTAGGACTTTTCACCCAACCCTTCTGAATTAGGACTTTTCCAACACCTAGCCCTCCAAGCTAGGATTTTCCACACCTAACCCTCCAGGTTAGGATTCTCCAACACCTAGCTCTCCAAGCTAGGATTTTCCACACCTAACCCTCCAGGTTAGGATTTTCCATATCATGCCTAATCCTCGATTAGGACTTAATCATAATCATCATAATCATCACACCTAACCTCCCAGGTTAGGATTTTCCAAATCATGTCTAATCCTCGATCAGGACTTAATCATAATCCACCTAACCTCCCAGATTAGGATTTTCCATATCATAATCATCCTCCTAACTTAAAATCGTTGTCAACACCAAAACAACAATCAAGGCCAGACTGCATCAACAATCTCCCCCTTTTTGTTGTTTGACAACCCGATTTTAAATTTAGGGATTCTCAATCAATATTCCAACTTTAGAATTATAGGGGAATCCAGATCCTCCCCCTACAACATAGTCATGCTAAACTTAACCAATCCACACTCTCCCCCTTTGTCGAACACCGAAAAGGAGCCAGAGGGGCTGTTAAGTTTAAACAAAACTCCCCCTCAACCCTAGGGGTATCCCAACTCATCAAGAATGCGATAGTTTATGGATTTGACATACGAACACATGTGAAAAATTATAGCAAGACATAGCAATCACATGCATCATATGAGTATGAAATATAGACTCCCAAAACATGCCATAATATTCATAAGTATCAAATAAGCATGGCAATGTAAGCATGAACTTGGCAATGGCATCAACAATAGTAGATAAGCATGGCAGATGAAAATATATAGATCAAGGCATAAAAGCATCCAAGCAAGTAGCAAAATAAGGTCGTCCAACAAAGTCAGAGGGCATACAGCCCAAGAGTCATAGTCAAATACATAGATAAAGCAGCAGGTATCCGAAATCAAGAGTCAGCAGGAGGGTCGTCATCGCGCATAAGGTCGTCCATCGCAGCATCAGTAGGAGCTAAGGACCCTGGTGTAGTACTCACAGAAGGTGCACCTCCAGGAAATGTATGGCTGCGCCACTCATCATACCATGTCTGCTGGAGTGTGCGGGTCCCTGAGAGGTCGGTCTCGATCCTGGTCAGTCGGGAATCAAAAGAGCGAAAACCCAAGCAAAACTCCTCACGATCTGTCGCCCCCAGCTGAATAAGCTCCTGAACAGTCTGATCTAGCTCTGCGATCTGCCGGCGCAGATCAGGCTCAGGCTCGTCGTAGTCATCATCATCAACAGCAGCGGCTGGAACCTGACCCTGTGGACCTCCCCGTGGTAACTCCCCAAGAACCCTACCATCTTTCCAGATCAGCATCCGATCGGGCCCCCGAACAATGATGCCAGACTTGGCGAAGGCACGTCGGCCAAGTCTGCAATCCTGTCGTACCATAGGCACCGTCTGACCCTTGGTTACATCAACACCTACTGACATGAGCCAGTCGGTGATGACATGACCAAAAGGCATGTAGACAGTGCGGCGGCTGGACTCCTCTCGATAAGACAGAATGGACTGGAAGATACTCTCCATAATATCGAAATCCGAACGGATGTGCATGCCGTAGAGCATCAAACAGTGATAGGGTCGGATCTCAGCTAAGGGTTTGGAGGTGATTGGAAGGATACAATTTGTGATGATCTTGAAAAGTATATAACTAATGGGAGACAAACGCAGTGCAGCAAAGGTAGGAAAGTCAGGTCCAAGCTCATCAAGACCGTCTAGACGCGGACAACCAAAGAAATACCGATAGATGGAATCAGGGGTAACGTCTGCAAAGGGTGCTAGCAGGGGATTAGGAAGGTCAGGATAGAGCGAATAAAGATTCGGTGATCGTCGACCACCCAAGTACTCAGCCAAAATCTCATATGAAAAGTCAAGGTTCATCTTCCCGACTCGAGTGGTGAACTCGAATCCCCCTTTAGAACTCGATTGTAGGTTGTTATAAAATTCGGAGACGAGGTCGTGATTTATGGTTCTTTCCCAAGAAAGAAGAAACCCCAGATTGTAATAAGTAACAATCTCCATAACAGAAGGGCAGAATTCTGTTAAGAAAGGAATGTCAATGGATCTGCAGGGCAAAAGTTTGAATGTCCTAGCTTGAAAGGCCTGCTCACAGGCCGCATTTGGGAATCTGGAGCTAGAGGAAGGCTGTGGCCTTCTGGAAGAGGAGGAAGGAGCCTTCCCCCTCGGATTTCCCTCCACGCTCTCTTTTCCTTTAGATGATTTTCTAAGGAGGTTTGAATTGAACATGACACATAGATTGAAGCACAAGTATTGATCATAAGATGAGACCCAATCAAAAGATAGATATAAAATGTTTTGGTCAAGAAATGAGGAAGAGGGTCACGGTAAGAAATAGGTCACGGCACAGCAGCAAGTAAGACCAAAAACCATGATTAGCTTCACAAACATATATTCTATGATCTCTTGGAAACGGGAAATGAAGCCAAACACTTACTTTGGTGCCATTGAAATTGTTTGAAGGGATTGGAAGACTCTCGACAGAGAAGAACGCGCGTGAAGGAAGAGGCTTCAAGCCAGAGAAAACCGCCCGCAGAGGAGGTCGCACGAGCGTGAAGGAAGACGCAGAGACTTCTCTCGCTCGTTTGCACAGGGTGTTTCGGCGCTAGGGTTCGGGAAAACGAAGATTTAGAGAGTTAATCGGTTGGTGGATCGGTCCACCAACCAAAATTTAATGCGGTTGATCGGATCACCGTTCGATCAGATCGCGTCCGGACCGATCAGGATACATCCTGATCGGACTGGCGTGGTCCTGATCGGTCGGATGACCGATCAGATACGCTCCTGATCGGTCGGGTGACCGATCAGGATTTGATCAGTAGGTCCCGGGTAGAAAATTCTGAGCTCCCTGATCGGTCTGTGAACCGATCCCTACAGGGTGCCAGATCGGTCTGGAGACCGATCCAGGCTAGCTCAGATACTTAGTCAAATTTCGGGAGACTCGACACAGGAAGGAGTCAGATCGGTCTGGGGACCGATCAGTCCTATTCCTGATCGGTCCGGTGACCGATCAGGGTTCCTGATACGTCCTAAAATGTTCAGTTTCAGAACTTCTGAAATTTCCAAACGATCTTTGATGGATTTTGTCTAACTTGGACAGATCTTTATGACTAAAATTGATTCTTGAACAAGAATCTAAAGTCCTTATAGGTTCAACAAACACTTTGACCCATCTAAATGGAATCAAACTCAACCATCAATCAACCAAGCAAGTTCAAACAAGTTTTTACTCCATCTCCAAGTTTCTAATCAAGTTGCCTTGATTGGAATGTCCAAGTATGATCATGGAGCCATATACACATATGTTATGCAATGGTTTTCCCCATACTTGGTCACCACCGTGATCATTATCTCGTCAACTCAATTTCTCAAGTGATGCAATGACATTTTGAGAAATTGAGTTAAACCTAACATCTCACCCCATATCTAGCAATCAAAAACATTTTGGTAACCCTTACAGTTTGTGTGAGATGTTCCCAAAGTTACCCAATTGTTCCCTAACAATTTGAAATAATCATGAAGGATTTTGACCACAATTTGAACATCACGAGGTACGACACATTCCCAACTCCCATCTTAGGAAACTAAATTCACTCTCGGGAAGTGGTTTAGTAAAAATGTCAGCTAGGTTTGACTTTGACTCTACATGTGAGAGTATGATGTTCCCCCTAGCTACATGATCTCTAATGAAGTGGTGTCTTACCTCAATATGTTTTGTCCTAGAATGATGGACCGGATTCTTGGTTAAGTTAATTGTGCTAATGTTATCACATAACACTTGCACACCCTTGTAACCCAATCCATAGTCCTCTAAGGTGTGGATCATCCACAACAATTGTGATATACACTCTCCCATGGCAATATATTCTGCCTCGGTAGTGGAAAGAGCAACACAATGTTGCTTCCGACTCGACCAACTTACTAGAGACGATCCTAAGAATTGGCAGCCCCCACTAGTGCTTTTTCGGTCCAACTTACATCCAGCGTAGTCGGAATCCGTATAGCCCATTAAATCAAAAGATTCGGTACGGGGATACCAAAGACCTACACCAATTGTACCCTTGAGATATCTCAAAATTCGCTTAACAGCAATTAGGTGAGATTCCTTGGCACAGACTTGATACCTAACGCACATACCTACAGCAAATAATATATCTGGTCGACTGGCTATAAGGTATAACAAACTACCTATCATGCTTCGATACTGAGTTAGATCAACGGGTTTACCACTCTCATCATTGTCTAATCTTGTGTTTGTGGCCATGGGAGTGGTTACCTATTTTGAATCACTCATATTGATTTTTCGAAGCATTTCATGTGTATACTTTGATTGGTGCACATGGATACCATCGCGAGTTTGCTTAATTTCTAGTCCAAGGAAGAAGGTCAACTCTCCCACTAAACTCATTTCAAACTCACTCTCCATGTGTCCGATAAATTCACGTAAATAGCCCTTGTTGTTTGAGCCACAAATTATGTCATTGACGTACACTTGGGCTACAAATATATTGTCACCATCTCTTCGTAGAAATAGTATAGGGTCTATTTGACCTCTAATGAAGTCCTTTCCGATCAAGAATGTCGACAACCGCTCATACCAAGCCCGGGGTGCTTGTTTAAGACCATAGAGTGCCTTCTTGAGCTTGTACACGTGGTTTGGATATTCGGTACTCTCAAACCCTGGAGGTTGTTCGACATAGACTTCTTCCCTAATCAAACCATTTAGGAATGCCGATTTGACGTCCATCTGAAATAGTTTGAAGCCTCGATGTGCTGCAAATGCAAGCATCAATCGGATGGACTCTAATCGTGCCACGGGAGCATAAGTCTCATCATAATCAAGACCTTCAACTTGACTGTAGCCCTTGGCTACCAAGCGTGCCTTGTTTCTAATGATTTCTCCCTTGTGGTTTAATTTGTTTTTGAAGACCCATTTAGTTCCAATAATGGTGGTCTTCTTAGGTCTAGGGACTAAGTCTCAAACCTGACTCCTCTCAAATTGATCTAGTTCATCTTGCATTGCAATAATCCAATCGGGATCATTTAATGCTTCATCAATTTTTCTAGGTTCAATTTCGGAAATTAGAGCAACTTCATTAGCCTCATTCCTGAAGAATGATCTAGTCCTAACCCCTTGATGGATGTCTCCAACAATTTGGTCTTGGGGATGACTAGAGGCTAGTCTCGTTTGCCTTGGTGTTGGTGGTGCTTCTTGAACGAGTTCACTAGACACAAGTTCAGCCTCAGGATCCGGCTGATCAATGAGTTGTCTAGGCTCACCGTCATCAGACTCATCACCATTAACACTATTTGGAGAATCATTCAAACTTAGTCTCCTAAGTTCGAGTTGAACTCCTTCTACATTTTCTGATTGGTCAATTGATTTTGGAAGTTCCTCAAAAACCACATCAGAAGACTCTTCAACTAGTCTAGTTCTCTTGTTGTAGACTCGGTAGGCTTTGCTAACTAGAGAGTACCCGACTAGTATCCCTTCATCAGCTTTTGCCGTGAACTTTCCAAGATAATCCTTGGTGTTTAGGATGAACACCTTACACCCAAACACCCTAAGGTGTTTAACCGTAGGTGGTTTCCCAAACCAAAGTTCATGGGGAGTCTTTTCTAAAAACCTATGGATGAGAACTCGATTTTGCACATAGCAAGCTGTATTTACAGCTTCAGCCCATAAGTAACTCGGGAGTGAGTACTCATTAAGCATGCTTCGTGCAGCCTCTTGAAGTGCACGGTTCTTCCTTTCTACAACACCATTTTGTTGTGGTGTTCTAGGAGTAGAGAACTCATGTCTATAACCCTTATCTTGACAAAATTCTAGAAACCTTTGGTTTTGAAATTCACCTCCATGATCACTTCTTATTGTCTTAATTGTTGATGATTTCTCATTTTCAATTCTTCTACAAAAAGAAATGAAAATATCTACGGTTTGATCCTTATGTTTTAAAAAGTAAGTCCAAGTATATCTAGTAAAATCATCAATGATAACAAAGCAATATCTACTTCCATTCAATGATATGATGGTACTACAATCAAATAAATCCATGTGAAGTAAATCTAATGCATTGGAAGTACTTACAGTGCTTTTACCTTTATGTGCAGATTTTGTTTGCTTACCCATTTGACACGCATCACATAATTTATCTTTTTCATACTTGATGCTTGGTAAGCCTCGCACTAGTCCCTTGTTGGCCAACTTCCGGATGTTCTTCATGTTCACATGTGCTAGCCTCCGGTGCCAAAGTGTGGACTCTTCTTCTTTTGACATGAAACACTTAGCAAAAGCATTAGTAGCACTTTTAAATGAAACTTGATAAATATTGTCTACTCTTGCTCCTACTAGTACCGTGTCCAAAGTGTCATTCTGTCTAACTAGACATTGACTTGGTTGGAAGTCAATTGTGTAACCCGTGTCACACAATTGACTGACACTTAGGAGATTAAACTTCATCCCCTTGACTAGAAGGACATTTGAGATTCTAAGACATTCGGATATTTGAATGTCTCCTATTCCTATGACCTTAAGACTACCATTGTTACCGAATGATACATTACCTCTACTCTTCTTGAGAAATGTGGTAAACAATGATCTATCCCCAGTCATGTGTTTGGAGCATCCACTATCAACAAACCAAGTTGATAGATGCTCCCCCTCAATCATAACCTACACAATTTGAAAAATAGAAGTCTTAGGTGTTAGTGATATGAGAGAAGTGTCCTAAGGCAATCGCCTTATGATTGTAAAACATTTATATTAATAAATGATAATTCACTATTTGAGTATACATGTTTGTGTATTTGATTGGGATCTTAAACTCATCTACTGAATGTCCACAATACAACTCACAGCATAAGAGAATTTATGATGAGATCACAACTAGTGATTATCTCTAAATGCGCAAATGTGAAGTATTGAAAATATCCCTAGTCGATGAATTGATAAAAACGGACACTATTAATTCTGTTGAGACTAGCATGGGTTATTCTCTAATCAGCTGATTCTCATTGGCTGGTGACATTGGGATGTCCGGAGATAAACATGGATGCTAGTTAAGGGAACTAGTTCATTGGAGTGACTAGCTCTAAGACTTCATATGGGAATCTACATGTAGATATGTCAATGAAGATCTTACTGCGGCTTAAGTGCGATGTTCCTTTGACTTGCGGTGTTCAAGTCATCTTGGTCATAGAGACTTATACTTTGACATCTTGAGCAAGCATCTCCAAGGAGGTGTGGACCCAGGATGATCGGGTATAAGCCGAAGTGCCCGAAGATGTTTGAACAGCCTACAAAGGATTCACCACTCCTTGCGAGGAGATGTATACCCAGGCCTATCGTCGGATTGTTACTCAAAGCCTCTGGCCAGAGCATATCATGTTTAGAGTGTGAGTCTCTAAAATACATGAGAGTAATTAGAAATCCAAAGGACGAGAAAGACATTACTTGGGCTAGGTGTGACGTAGTCAGTCTAGTGGGGACTGACACAAACAGACCATGTCCTGAACCAAGTGGGTATAAGATGGTGAAGGGAATGAGACACGATTCATTAGAGTTGCTGAAGGGTTTCGGAATTCTTTCTGAGGTCAACCGTTGATCTTTCGATTAATTGGGGGTCATGATGTACTACTAGGTGCCACTCATGATCGTTCTATAATTAGTTGATTATAGACGGCCAACATAAATCGAAAGCCTATTTAGTCACACGCACTACGAGTAATCCGAGGGATTTAAAACGAGTTGAAAATTAGATTTTCCGATCAAGAGAAATAAGTCGAATCTGAGTTAGTCAGAGGCGCAATGGAAGCTAAAAATGGCTAAGTCTTTTGAAGGCTTTTTGGGCGAATTAAATGAGTTTAATTCGCGATTGGTTCGGGTCGGTTTTGGCCGGCCAAAGAGGGTGTTAACCCTCCTTGGGTGGCCGGCCATTAAAGGGAGAAAAACCAATTTAATTGGTTTAATTAATAAGATAAATCAAGCACGATTTATTTTATAAATTATGGATAAATAAATTTGTATAAAGAAATTTATATAAATAAATTTATAGAAATTTATTCTTTTATGGAAGATTAAAATAATCCATGAATTGGGTTTATTTTAATTTTATAAAATCAATTATGAATTGATTTTTCCATAATAAGAAAGTTTATAAATTTCTTATAAAATTTATTCCATAATTTAAAGAGAAGAAGAATTAGTTTTTATTATAAATTAGTTTATAATAAAGACTTGGTTTAAACGGAATTAATTCATAAGAATTTATAGGATAAATTTCTTATGATAAATAATTAGTTTTATTATAAAGTTAGTTATAATAAAATTCATAAGAAAATTTATAGGATAAATTTCTTATGATAACTAATTTGTTTTATTATAAATGGTTATAATAAGACTAGGCTTAAACGGAATAAGCAATAAGAAAATTTATAAGATAAATTTCTTATAACTAAATCCGTTAATTCCGTTAATTCGGTTTAGAGGGAGACTTAGCAAAGGAGTTGCTACTATATAAAGGAACCAAAGGCTAGCCCTTAATTAAAATTCAAGTAATTGAATCATAGACCTCTCCCTCTCTCTCTTAATCTCTTCTCTTCTCTTCTCCCTCTCCCTCTCTTGCCTAGGGCCGGCACCCACTTGGAGCCTAGGGCCGGCGCCCACTTGGTGACTTAGGGCCGGCGCAACTCCTCCCTTAGTTGAGGTTGGCGTGAGCTTCAAGAAGAAGAAGGAGAACCCGAACGCGAAGAAGAAGAAGCGAATAGCGACTCCTCTCTTCTCGGAATTCGATTCCGTTACTTCGTTGGTTAGTTTCCTATATTTCCTCTCTTGTTCATCTAGTTGTGCCTTCCGAGAATCTAGTAGTTCTCGTCGGCACAAAACTCGTGACTTTGCGAAGTCATCCCGAAGAGAACTCGGCGTGGACGCGAATAGAGGCGAAGCTTCCAAGGGACGCTACGGTTGGATCTCGTCCCTTACTTCGAGTTACGCGAGGTACTTGGTAAATTAGTTTACTTTTCGCAAACTTTTATTTTATGATTATGTCGATACACTATAAGGTTGCATGCTAGATACGAAGTTAAAATAATTTAGGAAATTATTTTATGCAAACTCTTCCGCTGCACGTAAAAATTTTAAATTTTACGAACTCGTATCCTTGTCGACATGCACCCGGTCCCAACATTAGGTACCCAAACCTTGGGACCTAAAGCATCAACTAAACATGACTTAGGCACCCATGCCTTGACAACTTTCTTTTGAGTCTTGGGTGTCTTAGATTGTCTCATGTCAGTCCTAGACATGAGAGATACAAATGAGGGTTCTTTAGGGTGGTAATCAATACCGGCCCTATTGTAAACCGCTCTTTGGGCATTTAAAATCATATCTAAGGTCTTAGAGCTATTTGAGAATTTCCCAAGAATATTCTTGAGCTTCTCAACTTCACTCTTCAAAGATTGGTTTTCCTCTACTAACCCAATATCATGCATATCACTGATTTCCTCAACCTTAGAGGATTTCAGGCTTACAATCTCATGTTTCAAAGATTTAATTTCATCTTCTAGTAATTCAACATGCAAGTCTATGGTAGTGCAAGAAACATGTGTGTTTGAGTGAGCTCCACTTCCACCATCAACTTAGAACTTAAGGAGAGAGCCACCAAAATTTTCCTTGAAAGGCTAGTGAGTTGAATTCATCTCAATGACTCATGATAGATGAAAAGGCCAAGTTGTTGATTTAAGGACAAGATACTAATCCATAGAGCTTAGATTTTTGAGAATTGACAACCTTAGGTAATTTCTTTTCATTTGCTTCTAATTATGCTTAAGTAAATCTAAGGGATACATACTTAGTGTTTTCGCGAGACGCTCAAGGTTAAGTGTGGGGGAGTTGATAGATACTATTTTATTGATTATTTGAGTTGCTAAAATCCATGTTTGACCTATGTTTTTATTGCTAAAATTGTGAAATTGCCCTAGGTTTTAGAACTTACCTTTGTTTTGGACTTAATTGCAAATTTGCATAAAATTGGATTATTTGGACACTAAATTCTTGATCTATTTTTGTAGGCATCAAAGGTTCAAGGATCTAGGACATATTGGGTCAAACTCGAGTCGGAAGTGACCCGGATCGAATTATCAAGATTATGATTAAATCTGGGCCGTCCGATTCAAGAACGGCTAGATCTGGGCCATCCGAGACCATCTGAAGCAATCCGAGCTAGGGCTAGGGTTGATCAAGCACCCTGATCAAGATCTGAAGGTTTCATCCCAATCAAAGCTAAATCAACCGTTGGATCAAGCTCGGAGGGCTCTAGATCGTCCATTCAAAGACTAAGTTGATCTGGACCATCCGTTACATATCTGGAGGATCCGAGCTACCACGAGGTAGATCCTGACCCCTGATCAACATCCTCAAAGTTTGGCTCAAATCAGAGCAAGATCAGCCGTTGGATTTCCTCAAATGAATCTGGGCCGTCCGTACTTAAGTATTTAATCAAAAATCCTGCGCAGCTTCCCCTTCATCGCGTCTTCGCCGCAACAGTAGCTTCATCCGTGTTCTTCTTCATTTCTTCAAGTTTTCATCCAATCGAAGGCGTGATCACTCAATCCTTCATCAGAGCAAGGGCTAGGTCAGTGAAGAGAGTCTCAGTGAAGTTTCAGATTTGGGTTTTGCTCAATAGCAAGGCTGCGTGAGGTTTCAGCAGTTTTGCTATCCGATTTCATCGAGCTCAGCTGTGCACCATTTCCACTGCATCCGAGCAGTCCAGAGGGGTTCCTTGGAAGGTTCGGATCATTCCCTAATCACAATCGCAAGCCACCATAGCGAGTTTGGGAAATTGGAAGCAAATTTTGGCTTGAGCAGGGGCTGATTTGATTCAGTAGCAGAGACAGATCTTCAACTGATTTGTTGAGCTTGCGGGTCCGAGGTTCTCCCTTAATTGGCGACCAAGGAGCTCTTGAGTTGGAGAAGGGTTGAGGAGTAGCTTAGATACTTAATTTTCATTTTGTTTAGTTGTAGTTTCATTTTCGATGCAATTCTGTTCTAGATTTTCAGTTATCAGCTGTCTTAGTTTGTAATTCTGAATTGTTTGGTTTCATTAGGTTTTTAATCTTCGAGTTCAGTAATTTAGGAACTTGTTTAGTGATCGATTGAGTTAAATTTCAATTCAATTTTGTTTAGTTTGCTGCGTGCCAAGTTGACTTGCGGCGTGCCAAGTTGAATTGCTGCGTACCAATCTGAATTATTGCTTATCAGAATTTTCAGTCCCATTTCATTAGTTTCTGTTAAGTAATTGCTAGTTAAGTTTCCTTACACCTAGATTAGTTGCTCAAATTTGTTTTGCATTAGCTAGTTTAGCCTTTGATCTATTGCGAAAAAAATTCTTTAGTTAAGCCTTTAATTTCTGCATCCTTAACTTCAACAATTCGGTTTCTGATTTACTTTTGCTTCTCTAGTTCTGATTTCAGTTTCAATTCCTTTACTTAGTCTTGCTTAGTTCTCTCCAAATACCCTTGATTCCCAATTGAACCAACCAGCTTAAGAATTGGAGTCGAAAGATTACTGATTTTATAAGTTGGTGTTAGTTTTGGCACAAAGAGTTATCTCTTGCGTGCCAATAGATTTGAAACTTTTTGCATCCGAATTTAGCTTGTTTTTGTGGCATATGATTGTGTTTGAATCAATAAGTTTGCATTCACTTATTTCTAAGTGTCCAAAGCTTATTCTCTTCCTCATACTCTTAGTCACATCTTATAAAAGAGGAAGAGATTATCTTGTGAGAGTTTCTCCATCTTCAAGCTTGATTGAAAAAGAGAAGAGCATAGTGAAGCTTGATTGTGGGCATGGATCCTTGGATTAATCACCTCAAGGAGGTGATGACCAAGTATATCAAGGGAGTTAGCATTGTCTTAATTCTTAATTATTTTTTGCTATCTTTCTCTTGTTCTTTGCCAACATTTTATAGGCAACATTCAAGAAAAGCTATTCATCTCCCCTCTAGCTAGACACAAAGGTCCTAACAATTGGTATCGGAGTCCGGTTCGTTTCGAGAGAACTTGTCACGCTCCGAGACCCCAGGAGCCGCTGATCCAATAGAAAATCGGATAGCACCTCCCTTGTCCGGCGGATAATTTGCACATACATACATCACATATATCACGACCACACAGTTTAAATGTGCCTCAGGCCTCCAATCAAGACAGAACATAAAATAAAATCGGGTAAACCATACCTGACTGCGGACCGGTCTGACTTATGATAAAACACAATGCATAAAGGCCTCACAATAGTACAACTATACCGCCGTATAGTATGACCAAACCCAACACAAAAGCAACAGCGGAAGAAAAATATAGAAAATGCTACCAACTAGTACTACCAACAAATAGAAGAAAAATCTCAAAGACATCTCGACGAGTACGCGAATTGGGACATGTTGGATCGGGTTGGACCGGCTAGAGGGGGGTGAATAGACAAAAAAATATAAAATGGAAGTGGAGGCACTCGTCTTTAAAAAAGAAACTTGGTTGCAACTAAGAGCGTTGCTTCCAAGGCAGTGGACGCTCAATAAAAATCTCCTTGTGGCGGAGAAGCCTTACAAAAATAGCACGCTAGACTTTTAGAGAGTTTACAAGAAATGAATTAATTGAATTAATAAAAAGGTTGAAACTCTAAACCTATTTATAGCCTAAGAGAATAAATCTGGATTGTTGATTGTTGAGGAATTTTCTCTTGGTCGTTGATCCATGGATGTAATCTGGATGGCTGATCTTGGATGGGATTAAACTACATCCATTGGATCTGATTAAAGGATAAAGTTATCCTTTAAGAGATAACTTTGTCTTCTGCTCGCAACAGATAAATAACTTTATCATTTGCTCACAACAACTTTAATCACATCTCTTCTTTATCTCAGTCGGTAAGATTGGTGATATATGTAGGCGAGGTTGCTGGTTCGAATCTTCACAGCAACAAATAAAATTCTTTTTGTTTCAGGTGCCTGGTTTGACTTGGTCAAACTGACCAGTCTTTTGGTTCATCTTCTGGGTGATTTCCGGCCAACCGGAGTTAGGCTCACCCGAACCCGACTCCGGCCTTTCGCCCCTCGAGCGTCCTTCCTCCCGGCTTCTCGTCCCTCGGACACCGCGCACGTCCTTCTCGCTCCACCGGCGTACTCTTCCGCAGCTTCCGCATCCCTCGGATTGTACCGAGCCCGTCGGCTCACTTCCCCGCACAATCCTTCTCGTTCGCTACGTCTTACGCTCGACTTCCTCCGTACCTAAGCTCCTGCACACTTAGCAGAGGGATTAAACATACCAGGACCTAACTTAAATCGGTTGATCACATCAAAATCAACCAGGGGTACTTACAGAACAGGCTGTCGGGCACGCTCCAGTCAATCATCCTGAAATAAAAACAAGGAGCTAACGGAATGAGTCTTAGAACTCAGCGAATATCTCATCATATATACAAGATAGTCTAAGATAGCAACAGTGTAACAGACTACCGAAATAACACGTGCACAGACAGTAATAAGAACAACTGCAAGAGAAAAATAAAAACTACCATACCAATGTAGCAGAGTTGCCAAGACCAGACATAAGGGTCTCCTGTAAGTGCATGTCAATCATATGCAGCATCAAGTAAAACAAGCACAAGTAAGGGCAAAATAAACGAATACACAAGATGCAATGACATGGTCACCCCTGCCGTCGGTCAGACATCGTCACCTATGTACGGGAGGAAGCTGAGCGGAGGCCACCCTCTGACGTAGGGTTGTGACTGCCGTCCATACTCTGCCATCACTACTCCTGAGCAATCGAATAGACGGAATGTTGCCGGTGTAACACCCCTACTCCATGCCCTATCTGGGGACATCTCTGTCTACCCCAGGCCATATCTGGAGGACATCTGTCTGGGTGTTACCCCTACCCCATGTATATAAATGGGGGAGAGACCTCTCCCTCTCATCTCCTGGTATATGGACTACTCAAGGAGGGACATCTGCCTGCTACCACACTCCGATTCACTAACCCATGAGTGCATGAACGGAGCAGCACAGAGCACACTACCCAATACTCCATCAACCACTAACCCAAGAGTGGTCGTATGGGTAGGTCAGTATGACTGTCAACTTGACCCACCAACAAAGGGGGCCCCTGATTGACAGTGATGCACAGTGCACGATGATGCAAAACACTGGTCAAACAGCATCCACTATCTAATCCACCTATATCAACATGATATGCAAGGATCGTAGATAATGCACCATAACCTAAGTCCTAAAGGTATAGGTATCACATGCCAGTTGTGGCACAAACAACATCAGCAAAACAAATATAAGAGTCATGCCACAATCTATTACCCTATTGCTAAACAAGCATATCAAGTATATATATCTGTGACAAATCTAAAAGAAGAGTCAGAGATACCCGCCTCAAGTAGTAGTCCGTATCAAATAAGATCCTTCTGTCCAGAATGTATATATCTGCGTCGCGTGCACTAAGTCAAAGCTCTGCACCAAAGAATATGATATAAGCTAACATCGCAAAGGATACAAACTAGGTCGGATACCTACACGTATCTGAATTAACCCGAATTGATCCTAAGGGTGGTTCATGATAATACTGAACTACAACATTAGGCTAACCCTAAATTCAATTAGAATTAGCCATAATTAGGGATTAACCTCCACTTATCACCGCAGCACCAAATCCAATATACAAATTCCCAAAGAATCACAACTGCAATACATAATCCCAAATAAGAACAAATCTTCAAATCCCAAGCAGGATAGATTATCTCATGCTATGACTCAATCATAAAACATAAAACACACAGTAGANCTCTTTGTTCAGAAAAATTCAGCGAGGTACCTAGTGCTGACTTTATTGGTTATGATGAATTTATTGATATACCTTGTGTAGAGATTGTTTGTGAAAATCCAATAGAGGTACCAAAAATTGATTTCATTGGTCATACTGCATTACCTGATACATCTCTTATAGATATGGGTTGCGAACAAATTTTAGAGGCACCTATAATTGATGTTGTTTGTTATGATGAATATCTTGATACATCTTTTGTGGACATGGATAGTGAAAAATTTTTAGACGTGCCTGAAGTTGATGTTATTTATTTTGATGAATCTCTTGCTATATCTTATGCTGAGGTTGAATGTGAAAAACTTATGGAGGTATCTGAGATTGATTTTATTGGCTGTGAGACATTGCTTGATACATTCTCGATAGGAAATAATTACGAAATTTCTATTGATGTGCCAGAAATTGATTTCTTTATTTGTGATGAGTATCTGGATGAAAATTTTGTAGGAAATGATTTTGATAATTTCATTGAGGTACCAGAATTTGATTTAATTGGATATGATGCAGTTTTGGATTCATTTCATGCAGAGACTGATATTATTTTATTTCTTTCTGACCCTGCACGCTTGAGAAAGGTGTTACATTGTTTTGCAGGGTCCAGAAGACTTCAGGAGTGGGTGCTCCAACTGAACAGACTTCAACCTCCTAGAAGGACTTCTGAAAGGCATCAAGAAGGAGGAGATGATTTTACTTTAATTCGAAGCACTCCACCTCTTACATGGATGTTGAACCTGAATCGCCTTCGGCCACCGGAGCAAATTTTTGTAAAGTTCAAGTGTGGGGGAGTCCGAATTCTCCCAGCCACCCAGACTCCTCCACTACCACGATGGAGGCTGCTTCTTGATAGACTCCGTCCACCAGAATAAAGGGGAGATTGTTCTTTCTTGTATTTTCTTTTATTGCCTGTTTCATTTTTTATACTTTCTAGGAGTAAATTTTCTTTTAAATTGAGTCCTTGTCAATAAATGCATGTTAGTTCTTTTGGCACGTTTTCTTCATATTTAGGAATAAATGTATCCCTCTAGGTTATCTTCATAGCATTTTAGAGTCTTTTGAAAATAAATTAAATTTGGTTGTTAAAACTTAGGGTTTGAGCTAATGGATGAAATCTAGGATGCTTGAGTACTACTTGGTTTTAGATTCTTAATTGGGGATTTGAGATGAATTATTTTTGCCTAGTGAGAATTAGCCTTATTTTTTGTGACACACCTATGTTATTGTACTCTAGAAATTGCTTAGGTTCTTTCAAAATTATCTTTCAATGATTGGATCACATCTATAGAGGCTAATCACTTTGTTTACCTTTCCATATCAATTTTAACAAAAATCATGTTAATTCCATTTTTCTTTACTTATTTCTTACTCTTACCCTCACTTTTCTTTGGACTTGTTGTTTGAAATGTTTCTAATGCTACTTTGCCCGAGACGGACAAAGATTTAAGTGTGGGGGAGTGACTATTGTTTTGGAAAGATTGGGTATCAAAGAAGCATCTCATATCAAGAAAAAAGAAATTTTTTACAATCACATGTGCCAAGTTCAATTTGGTGGATGAAGAAGAATTTGTGTACCAAGGTCTAGTGGCACGCAACCATCCAATTGAAGCCAAATTCCGGAAGAAGTCAAGAAATAAGTTGAAGATCTAAGCAAGATTGTGCCATTGTGAATTCGGCAGAAAGAAAAAAAACAGAAAAAAAAATCTGAAAACACATCTTGCTACATGGTGTGCCATTGAAGGAATAAATTCTTTGGATAGCATGTTTTGATCAGAATGCATTGGATTTGCAGCTGTTCTTTGCTTAGAAATCAGAAGCACCTTACTAAATACTGAACTGCAGTTGTACACAATTCGAAAGGCTGAACAAAATGTGTGAACAAAAGCTGGAAATGAGCTGAAAATCTGAATTACAAGGCATTGGGAGGTTGTAATCTGCCGAGCTTGACATGGAGTTGCTGAATGAAACAAACTGAACTCGGCGTAAGCTGTAAGATGCTGAATTTTGTTGAAAGAGTGTTGTTGAACATGTATTGGAAAAATTCAGAATTTAATTACAAGAAGGACTTAAATGATGATATCACAAAAACAGTTTGTGTCAACTTAAGGCTGAATTGGATTTTTCTGGGCTGTGAATCAGAGAAAAAAATTCGGAAATGCATCAAAGAATGTTGAGTACATCACAGCTAATCAGAAACAAAATGGTGGATGCTGGGATGCTTTAAATCAGAACAGGAAAAATCAGAAAAGAAAAAAATGGTAGTGCCACAATTCCAAGTGAAGCATTTAGGTTTTCCACTACCATTTGCTCAACAACTTCTAGATGCCAACTGATATGAAGGAATTAGAGTGTTGCAAGATTTGATATGCTCCAGCTAAGACCAATTGCAGAAAAGAAGAAAAAAAAAACAGAACACAGTTTGAAGAGAAATCAGAGAAAAAAAAAGAAAAACAAGAGCAAGTTGGCACACCATTGACTTGGCACCATAAATCAGTGAAGATTTCCACATCCGGATCAAAGCTTTATTCCATTTCATTTCTGACCTTACAAGAAAGAAAGAAAGAAGAAAAAGAAGAATCAGAAAAGAGAAGAAAGAAAAATGGCACACAAGAGCAAACTTGGCACATTAGACCAAGGAAGGATTTTTCATCCAAATCAAAGGAATTATTTAAATTTGACTTCGCCACACTTTTGATATCATTAGAGGACTGTTAAGATGGGGCAAAGCACATTGGAAACATTTTTGAGCAACCAAGTCTCCCACTTTATCCATTTTTCCATTTTTCTTGGCTTTTATTCCATTTCTCACCATTTTCTATGCTTTTCATTTGTTTTTGTAGATGTTGATCCTATTCATGATTAATGGTGGAGAGTAGATAATAAGCAAGCCTATGGTAGTGCAAGAAGCATGTGTGTTTGAGTGAGCTCCACTTTCATCATCAACTTAGAACTTAAGGAGAGAGCCACCAAATTTTTCCTTGAAAGGCTAGTGATTTAAATTTATCTCAATGACTCATGATGGATGAAAAGGCTAAGTTGTTGATTTAAGGACAAGATACTAATCCATAGAGCTTAGATTTTTGAGAATTGACAACCTTAGGTAATTTCTTTTCATTTGCTTCTAATTATGCTTAAGAAAATCTAGGGGATACATATTTACTGTTTTCGAGAGACGCTCAAGGTTAAGTGTGGGGGAGTTGATAAATACCATTTTGTTGATTATTTTAATTTCTTAAATCCATGTTTGACCTATGTTTTTATTGCTTAATTGTGAAATTTCCCTAGGTTTTAGGATTTCCTCTTATTTTGGACTTAATTGCAAATTTACACATTTTTGGATTATTTGGCCACTAATTTTCTGATATATTTTTGTAGGCATGAAAGGATCCTGGACCTAGAGCATATTGGGTCAAACTTGAGTCGGAGGTGAACCGGATCGAATTGTCAAGCTTACGATTAATCCGAGTCATCCGATTCAAGAGCAGCTAGATCTGAGCCATCCGGGACGATCTGAAGAAATCCGAGCTAGGGTTAGGGTTGATCAAGCACTATGATCAAGATCTGAAGGTTTCATTCCAATCAGAGCTAAATCAACCGTTGGATCAAGCTTGCAGGGCTCTAGATCGTCCATTCACAGATTAGGGTGATCTGGACCATCCATTGCAAATCTGGAGGATCCGAGCTACCACGAGGCAGATCCTGACCCCAGATCATCATCGTCAAAGTTTGGCTCAAATCAGAGCAAGATCAGCCGTTGGATTTCCTCTGATCAATCTGGGTCGTCCATTGATAGCTATTTAATCAGAAACTCCACAGCCTTTCTCCTCGTCGCATCTCCGCCGTTTCTTCATCTTCTTCGCGTTTTCTTAGCTTTTCTTCAGCTATTCCTTCAATCCAAAGGGGCGCGACCCCTCGATTTCTTCACTAGATCGAATTCTAGGTCAGTGGAAGGGCTCTCGGTGAATTTCCAGCTCTCAATTGCCCAAGAACAGAGCTTTTGTGAGGTCTCCGGAGTTCTGCCATTTGATTTCATCAACATCGGCTACGCACCATTTCATCCACCTGAGTAGTTCAGAGGGGTTCCTTGAAGTGCTCGGATCAATTCCAATCCATCATCGCAGCTGAGTTGAAGGAATTGGATGGGTTTTCGGATTTGAGAAGAGATGAGCTGGTTTTGAATCGCAGATGCTGTTCTCCATCGATTTGCTGAGCTTGCGGGTTCGAGGCTCACACTTGCGTGATGAACAAGGAGGATTCGAGCTAGGGAAGCATTGAGGAGTAGTTTCATTGGTTAATTTTAGTTGTTTGTAGCTGTAATTTCCATTACTGCTTTAGTTTCATTTCTGTTTTTTTTGTTTCAGATTCGTTAACTTGGTTTAATGCCTTGTTTCTGCTGTAATTAGGGTTTAATCCAATCAGTTAAGTAATTAGGAAGCTTGTTTAGGTATTGATCGATTTCAATTTCAGTTAATTTTGTTTTCCTGCTTGCGTATCAATTCTAGTTCCATTTTTCAGCTCCTTGTTCTGCGTATCAACTCTATTCAGCAGTTTAGTCTTTACTTCTGAATTCTGTGATAAGTGCACATAAGTTCTTCTAATCCTTTCCGAACTCTGATTGTGTGAACTTGATCTTATTTTTGCTTGTGAGTTTCTGAACTCAGTGTATCCAGTTTTCAGTTTTCAGTTCCTGCACATGATACGTTTCTGAACCTGCCTTTGTATCAAGAAAAGAGTCAACATTGATTGGAATCCAGTGAACTTACCTTTCAGCGACTATTGCACTAGATTTCATATTCCATTTCCATTCAGCTGATTCTAAATTCCTTCCTCCATTTCTGCCGTGGATGGTTTTTGAACATTGCAGCGAGCTGAAATTCTGGGCACTTCATTCGGGTTGATTTCTAAAGTTTTTAATCCATTTGTATTCAGTTTTGTTTCCATACTGATAAGAGTTCATTTCTGCCCATCAAATTCAGTTCTGTGCTCTAGTTCCACCTTTTGCTACTTCTGAATTTTGGTGATCTGTTCATGCGTATAAAACTGTAACTCTGCAGTGTGTGCCAAGTGACTTGATACTCTCAACCTCAGCACTGATTTGAGTCCAAATTAACATACCTTGTAGTGTAATTTGTGCTCGAATTCAGCTTGCATTCATTAGCTTCTGCATTTGATCAGTTATTGAAGTTCTGAATTGATTGTTCCCTGATTTCAATTCTCAGTTTATGCATTTGATAATCCATTTCTGCACCTAATGTTTGGTTTCTGAATCTTTGTTTCACTTGAGTTAGCTTTTACATTCATTGGATGATGGATTCTGCTCCTGATTTGTTTGTTCCAAATTCATTTGCTCCACATCAGCTTTCTTAATTTGGTATCAAGTTTGTTAAATTGTTGCACATTGTATCAAGTAAAGCATTAGCACTGGTTTTGTATCAATTTGGTTGAAGATTGATTTCCATTTGGTTTGTTTTGAATAATAATCCTTGAAGAAGTTCTTTGCATTAGCATCAATCGAAATTGGCTTGATTTCATATCAGATTGGTTTTCTGAAGTAGGCTAAGTGCATTTAAGCTTCCAAATTATTTGAGTTCATTGTTGGATTCACTTGGGTTAAGTTCCATAGCCGAGTCCTTGCCTTTTCCTTGAGTTTTTATTTCCAATTGCAACCCAAAACCCAATTTTGATTTGAAACCCAAAATTCACAAACGACACATAAACACAAGCATGAATCACTCAACATCAACTAGTCCCGAGGAAAAATACGACCTGTGGCCCCTTTACTACGTTTTCATATTTTGATTGCAAAAAGGGTTTCCAGCATTCATTTATAAATATCTAAATTTGAAACCCACATTCGTGACAGTCTATTTTGGGTCGGTCATCTGGCTGTGCTAAATCCTTCTTGCATGGCCATTTATCTGAAAATAAGTGTAAAAGGAAAGAAATATCCCAAGACTTAGTCTTGGATTAGTAGTGCGGGAAGAAAAAAATATTTATCGAGGGGTGTTGCACCAACCGCGATTAACGATGAAAATTCGAAAAGCAATTAAAAACAATTTCAAAGAAAATCTGAAAAATTCTCAAATTTGTGGTTGCACCAAATTTGAGCTTCCCTGCTCTGATACCACTTGTTGGATCGAGAAAAACGATAGAAGGGGGGTGAATATCGTAAAACATTTTCGGATTCGTAAAGAGAATAAGCAGCGGAAAATAGAGAAACACACAAACCAAACACAGGCGATTTTACTTGGTTTGGAGTCGCGGTCAGCTCCTACTCCAAGGCCCACGGTCGTTGACCGTTTACTGCGGGCAATTCTATATGTGCGCAAAAGTTTACAGAATGATATTACAGTTGTAAACTGGGAATTAAAAATTACGCTCTTTCGTTACCGACTCCCGGTGTGAATTGTACTTCTGAGCAAAGAGTCATCGTAGGCGTTGGAATCTCGAGATGAGAGGTTTCTGGAGCAGAGCGCTTGAGTAGAAGAGCGTATTAGCGTTGGAAAGTTGTGTTTAGAAGCCTTGGGGGTCGAGGGCTATTTATAACTGTCACGCCCCGAGACCCAAGAGCCGCTGTTCCAATATAAAATCGGACAGCATCTCCCGTGTCCGGCAGACAATTTACACATACATACACTATCCAAACACACACGCAGATAATAATTTGGCCTCAGGCCTCAAAACTAAAACATAAACTGACCATAACACAAAATAAATCATACCTGACTGCGGACCGGTCCGACTTACGATGAAACAACCAATACACAAAAAAAACCCCTTAGGGCACACGACACATATGACATATACAAATCACTAAAAGGAATATAAAACAATGTACTACACAGGACAAAACAAAATCCTGCGGTCGCGATAGGTAGGGACTGGCTGCTGGGCTCTTCTGGTGACTCCAAATATCTCAATCTGAAATAAAAATATATGGCAACGGGGTGAGTCCATAACTCAGCGAATACCTAGCAGATATGCATAGTATGTTATAATAACAATAAGCATCTACGTTAATACAGTCTCATATCAACAATATGGAAAAACTAGTACTGGAAATACTGAGGTAGATACATACCAGAATCCAGCTAACTTGAAAAGAGGATAATAAGTACCAAGGGAATATCATTAGACATATAATCTCAAATAACAAGTCTCCAGAATATGCATGTCAAACAAGTGCAAGAATCAAGTGCAGCAACCAATGCACGATGCAAAATATGCACATGGTGCAATGACATGTGTCACCCCTGACGCCAGTCAGGCACCGTCCACCTATCATAAATGAACGTCTACGTGGGTAGGGCTATGACAACTGTACGCACCCTGCTATCACTGCTCCTGAGTGACCGAGTGAACAGGATGCTGGCGGAGGTCTCTCTCCTACCCCAAGCAATGGGGGAGTCTAGCTCTCATCTTCTCGTGTCTCAGGACGAGAAGGGATCCCTGGCTGCTACCACGCACCGGAACCAGCCTCCAAATAGTGACCGTGCAGAGTAATACAGGGCAAATGCACACACCCTATGGTAGCCACTACCCCTAAGTGGATGTGTGTGCATATCCTCATGTAACTGACGATGGGCTCAGACTATATAGGAGCCGATGATCATCAGCATACAACAATGCAAGGATGGTGCATGACCCAAACCCATATAACACCCACCAAGTCCTCAACTAACACCTCCGTATGCTAGGTATAGGTCTGAATCCTATATTATGGAATACAAGTAATCTACTAGGTATACTGAAAAGTAACCAGTGATCCATCAATGTCAAAATGCAAGAGAACATATCACTACATCTATGCATGTATATACACATGGCAACCATAGAGACTGTATGAAACTATAGGGAGATAACCTCAAGGTTAAGCAGCATGTATCAAATACAGATATACTAAGGTAGATATAGCATACAATCTTACTGTTATCTATAACAAACCACGCATAGCAATATGACAATATCTAAAAGATAAGTCAAAGGGTACCCGCCTCAAAATAGAAGTAGTCCGTATAGAGAATGAAGCCCACGAACAAGCGGAGTAACTAAGTCGGAGTCCTGTATCAAAGGCATGATTATTTAGCTATTTACACAAATACCGAATTGCTAATATAACACAACTTCATTAGGATCATCCTAATCCTAATGATCAATCCCAACATACACCAATCTCCTAAATTCCTATTAAAATCAGTTATCTATACATCACTAATTCCCTTTACTGATCAATCCATTAAACAACACCTTAATAACAACAACCCTTACAAATTTCGGGAAAACAGATCCAAAAACAAAGCTAACCACATGATCACCATTCTATACAAACTATAGCCTCAATTACCTCAAAATTCCTTCACTCAACAAACCTGTAGGATCAATTAACCAAAAAAAAAAGAAAATAGAGTCAAACTTAAACTTCTAACAGAATATCTACTAACCAAGCTATAGTTTGCGTTACACTACACCAACAACCATCTACTGCTCAGAATAGCATTAGTTCATACGCACAGAGAACTGATTCCATCACATTTCCATTTCATGATCAGAGCCACCAATAAACCAACACTATCCCACACGACTAGTTATCCAAGCTCAAATTCTCCAAGCTACTGCCAAAATCCAAACAGAAATTCTACCAATGGCTACAAATTCAACTAGGTTACAGTTCATTCATACGATCCTAAATCAATCCAATATCAGGGAACGTTCAACTCACCAGGACAACCACCGAAGGATCCCACGACTCAGCTCCGTTCAAGACCCAATCAAATTTAACACAACCTTAATTAATTCAACATCACCAACTAAATAGATGTTAATCAAATCAATATTTGGCTTTAGGTGGTTTGTTACCTAAACCGGTGATTCTCGGCTCCTTCGACGGCAAATACCAGAGGTCGATGATGGCCTCGACCACACACGGCGTTAGGTGGAGACGGCGCGATAGTGGAGGCAACGGCTGGGCACACGCGGCGCAATTGTGGATCGGGTTCCTGCAGTGAAGAGGGATCGGGGAGGAAGAGTCGCGTTTTGAGGATGGATTGGACGACGTACTGCTGCACAACCCTTCTCATCACTTCCCTCTCGGCGCAATCGAATCCTTCAACTTCAAGAGCAATCCTCGCTGCGATCGGGAGAAAGGGAAGAAAGCGGCGGCATCGACGCTAGGGCACGGGGAAGAGGCTGGAAGAAGGGGAAGTCATCGGGTGTGGCTGCGGCTGCGCACGCGAGAGGGGACTTTCGAGCAATTAACCTAGGTTTATTTTCACTATATATGTTTATATATATATATATATATATATATATATATATATATATATATATATATATATATATATACCTCCAATAAATCAGATTACCTAATTATATTTTATTATTTATACAATTTATCCTCATAAATTCCACCAAGGGTCCAGAAAAATTTCTAAAAAATTTCCATCGTATTTTACAAGGTTATTTCTTGATTTAAATTTTAGAATTACTTGCCGTATTTTACATTCTCCCCCACTAATAAAAATTTGGTCTCCAAATTTTCTCATTCCTCATACGACACACACTAGCAGCTAAACATGTCTGTACTCATCATGAGTAACTACTTCGTATGATACCCTAAGATTACACTGCTACGGAGCAACTGAAGTTATCAATCCAGAGGTTATCATCCGATAACCAGGAACAACCAAACAACCATTCAGTCATCACACCTATCCAGGGCACTCAATCCTAAGATCACTGACGCTAAATCTATACTCCGATCCTTGAACTTAAAACGTTCAAATTCATGAATATCACCCAAGTGTCCTCAAGTCAACAACATCCTCCCAAGTATCTCAAGTCATATATCAGTATATATATATCCTTTAACAAACCTTCAGAAGATCACATATAATTTAAAAATTGTGCCAATATATCGTACCATATGCTGCTATCAATAATAGACTTCCTAAATAATCAACCACAGAAAGATCATTTATTCACCCACTGATCCATCAAAAAGTTATAAATCCAGTAGGACCATATCCCCTAATAGAATCCTCAAACTACAACATATCATAGAGATTCGTCAATCTCAATCCACCACTCAACACCTATGAGAAAGTCCATGGTGATATCAACCTTATCATCCCGTGAACTAATAGGTCCACGATGGAGATATAATAACCGAAAACAGTGGGCATCTTTAATCTCCTGATTAATGTCCAATATCTCAACGAAAGGTAAGGATATAGCTAACTCCACATTCTCCGCACCCTAACGGATCGTACATCCCGATGCACCATCGAGATTATCCAACCATATATACCCAATCTATGAGTCAAAATCCCTCATAGAATAGCGTAGTAACTAGCGAGTCACATCGACCGTCGACTCATAGTACAATACCATCCAATTCCTCCACTCTATGGTCCAAAACCCTATAAGTGTAACACCCCAAAATTTTCCCATATGAAATATTATGAATTCATGAAACATTATTATTATTATTATTATTTTTCATGATGGGCTTGGTTTAATGGGCTTAGATGTGGATTAGTGCAAAATGTGATAAAAAGAAGATGTAGAAAGGAGGAAGCAAGGATTGAACCTTGAACCTCCTAGTTGCACTAATCATGTCATAACCAATGAACCAAGCCATGTTTCATGTTGAGAGAATAAGAAACATGCTTGTTAAAACTAGCGAAGTGAAGAGACATGTCCCTTCATGAGAAAAGTATAAATAAGAGAGGGAGAGGTTGGAATAACTTCCTCTCTTCTTCTTCCTCACTCTCCCCACCGAAAATTCATCTTCTTCTTCCTTCAATTTTTGAAAAAAATACACCCTAGGGTTCTAACCCTAGGGAATTGGAAGGAAGAAGATCATCCAAAGATCTTTCCCTCTACTAGGGCCAAAGGTTCTAGGGAAGTGCTAGTAAAGAGAACACTCACCCTCCTTCAACCAAGGGTACTCTAAAGGTTTAGAGAAAGTGAAAGTCAAGCGAAAGGATGTAAGTATCCCCTCGTCTGCAGTGTAATAGTTGTGTATGATTCTTTTGCTTTTGTGGTTTTCAAAAACTAGGGTTTTACCCTTGTGTAAATTTCGGCCAACACCCAAAGAGGAGGCTTTGGTTACTTCTTGATGCATGAGGAGAACCCTTGAGACTTAGGGTATACCTATATGTTGATTTCCTTCAAGTTGTGATAACAAAAATTAGGGTTGCACCCCCCTACAAGTTTCGGCCATGGATGGAAAATTAGGGTTTAGGGATTGTATGATTTCCTATGATGTATTCATGCTTAGTAGTGTAGACAAAGTGCTTGTGTAAATGTTTGAGTGAATGTTTGATTTCAAGAACCCTAGTTTCCCCTACCCTTGAGTTTCGGCCAACCCTAGAGGGATTAGGGTTTAGGGTTGCATAATTATCCTATGATGTAATCTATGTTTAATAAGTGGCATGATATGTATGTGAGGTGTTTGTGTAAATGCTTGTATGAATGTTGATTCAAAAAAAGTAAAAACCCTAATTTCCCCTACCCTACACCATTCGGCCAACACCCTAAAGTTAGGGTTTGTGAAGGTTAAAATACCTATAGGATATGCTTATGTTTGGGGATAATGATACGTATATGCATGTGATGTTCCAATGGAATGTTTGATTTGAAAACTTAGTTTTCCCCTAGCATGATTTTCGGCCAAGGCATGATATATTAGGTTTGTGAAAGTTGATTACCCCATGATGTATGTTATGCTTAGTATGATACATGATGTTTATATATATGATGTTTGTATGGGATGTTTGATGTCAAAAACCTAAGTTACCTCTACCCTTGACTTTCGGCCAAAACCTTAGGTTTAGGATTAAGAAGAACTCAATTAACTCATGAAGCATGCTACCACTTCCTATGACATGAATATGATTTATGTGACCAAACTTGTCATATATAAGTATGTGTAAGTGGTTGAGATATGATGTATGTATGAGCATGTTTATAGCCTATGGGGCACCCTTTATGAATTGCATGTGATATGTATAATAAAATGCTTGAAAGGATACTCCACTAAGTATGGGATCAAGAGCACCCTTATGTTGTGTGGTGTGTCCCTACGGGATCATGAGCACCCTTGAAGAGTGGTGTGTCCCTTAAGAGTGGATTTGGAGTACTCCTTAGCATATATGTAAAAGCTTGATAAGTATTTTACTTTGAAAGTTGTGTACCCGACTCGGAAGGGGGTCGTTAAACAAATCCGGGGTGCATGTTAACGTAAGGTCATGGCTCCGGTAGGACGGAAGGGTCCTGCTCTAATTGGTTGGTGGCTCGCTATCCCAATTCATTAGGGAACGCGCAATAGGTAACGCGCGATATGTGGTACACAACCGGGCCCAATATGATATGGATGTATTTTTAAGTAATACCTTTATGGAATTGTTTTGAAAATATTCATTGAAAATATTTATTATATGTGAAGGGTATGCTTAAGGTACTTTATACTGCATGCTTAGAAACTTTGATGTTTAGTATGCTTTGATGAACTCATGCTTATGCTTTATTATGTGTACATGTTGTATTCTTTCGTATGGATTTTGCGAGTAGGACAGATCCTTACTAAGCATTTGTGCTTACTAGTTTATGTGTTGTCTTATGCTGCAGATAAGGGTAAGGAACACTTAAACTAAAGGAAGAGGCAAGAGGCTGAAGATGTGTGGGGTAGTGGCTCGGGAAAGAAAGATTTTTATATCTACATTACTATGATTATGATGATGTTTTCTTCAACAATGAATGTTAGTGATTAGGTTTGATATTGCATGATAGTGATTACACTTGGAATTCTCATATACTTGATTTTGTTGATTATGTTATGAGTTGAAATAATATGTGAACCTATCATGTTATAGAATATCTCTTGATTAAAATATTTCAAATAATGTTCTAATGATTCAAGCATGATATTTGATTGACATGTATTGACTAGTATGCTTAGCACTTCTATATTACTTAATAGTTCTAAACAAGCATGCTCAGTACTTAGTCCTTGCATTATTATAAGAAATAATTATATGATTGATTGTACGTAACCCCGCCCCGAGAGTAGATATATGGGCGGGCGTTACAGGTTGGTATCAGAGCAAGTTTCCCCTCCACCACACACACATCAAGCTTCATCCTGCCACTTCCAAGTAAGAGATCCTAACCTCGCTTTACTTTATTTCATGTACAGTAATGATTAAATAGAAATGATTTATGCATGCATAACCAATGAAAGTAGCGTTAATTCTTATGTAGCTTATTTATCACCTGTATGATAGATAATAACTAGTAATTGTAAGATATGATAACATGAACGATAGTTCCTCTTATATATATATGGATTCATTAATAATTTAGAATTTGGGGTAAGAGGGTGGTTACATATTGTAATCACTAGGGTAAACTACACCGATTGGGTGTGTGTTTTCCTCTGTATATATTTGCGAATTGAAAAAGGAATGGTTTAGTACTAACCATGTCATTTTCTTTTCAATTCCAGATGTTGCATGAGGACTACACTGAGAGGTGCCGCGAGCTGATGGAGCGGATAGAGGCAGTTGAGTATTGTCCGACCCGGGGAATTCAAGGCAACATAGGGTTTTTGGATCGGCTCTTCTGGAAACTAGAGCGGGAAGGGTTTCCAGTCATGGACGATCATAGGATCGGAGCTTTACTTCATTCATTGCCCAACCGGGCAAGAGAGGTTGCACATCAGATCTGGGGACAGCACAGATGCTGTATCTCATATGCGGACTTATGTAGGCAGCTTCTCCGCCATGAGTTCCCAGAAGATCTGGGAGACTCGGAGGAGGATTCCGAGCCGTCCGAGGAGGACCCCGAGCCCTTCAAGGAGGATCCCGAGCCCTTTGAGGAGGATCCCGAGCCGTTCGAGGAGGACCCCGAGCTCTTCGAGGAGGATCCCGAGCCCTTCGAGGAGGATCCCGAGCCATTCGAGGAGGACCCCGAGCCCTTCGAGGAGGATCCCGAGCCCTTCGAGGAGGATCCCGAGATGCTGGAGATGTTCGAGGAAGACCTTGAAGCGGTCGAGGAGATTCTCGAGATTGAAGAAGAAGACACGATGGGAACAGTAGAGGATCCTGAGGCGGGCCAAGGGGAGATGAGCGAGGAGGTAGTAGTCATCACTACGATGTTCTTTATTTTGGGCTTAACGGCAGCCCATCTTGCTCGCTGAGTTGGATTCGTTGTGTATGTAGACTTATAAGAATGAATAAAAAAAATAAAAAAAAATAAATTTTGGGTGATATAATAAATAAAAATCTCATTTACCCAATATTGATCATGCGACACATAAGGATGAATATTACGGAAACATAATAGGAGTTGGGTTACCCATGATCACGATCAAGTATCATTCTTGGGACATGTTATCTCCAAGGAAGGAGTAATGGTGGACCCGACTAAAATTGAAGCTGTGAGTAACTGGACCAGACCCAAGAATGCCAGTGAAATCAGAAGCTTCCTCGGGCTAGCAGGCTATTACAGAAAATTCGTAGAGAACTTCTCTCGGATTGCAGCCCCTATGACAGCTCTTACAAAGAAAGACAAGAAATATGTGTGGACCGAGGAATGTGAGAAGAGCTTTACTGAACTGAAAAGGAGACTGACTAGCGCTCCAATATTAACACTTCCAGAGAGAGATATAGGCTTCGATATGTACAGCGACGCATCCAAACTTGGACTCGGAGCTGTGCTTACGCAAAATGGGAAGGTAATTGCCTATGCCTCTAGGCAACTGAAGGAACATGAAAGAAACTACCCTACCCATGATTTAGAGTTAGCAGCGATGGTCTTTGCACTGAAAATATGGAGGCACTATCTATATGGAACCCAGTGTAAAGTTTATACAGATCACCAGAGTCTGCGATATTTCTTCACCCAGAAAGATCTGAATATGAGACAGCGCAGATGGCTCGAATTGGTCAAGGATTATGATTGTGAGATCCTGTACCATCCGGGAAAAGCCAACAAGGTAGTCGATGCTCTCAGTAGAAAATCATGTGCTGCTTTGATGTCTTTAGCAACTCTGTCACAACCCTTAGGGGAAGAAATTATGAATTACGGGATTGAAATCATATCAGGACAGTTATCCACCCTGATGATTGCGCCGACATTGTTCGGCAATATTCTGGAAAAGCAGAATCATGATCTGAGTCTTCAGAGAATCAAGCAAGAGGTTCTCGAAGGTAAAGACGATGGATTTCGGATCTCGGACAGCGGAGTTTTGTATCTTCGGGACCGATTATGTGTTCCCGACGACTCCGACTTACGGACAAGAATCCTAGAGGAAGCTCACGGGACGCCTGATAGACCTAATTTAGCTAATTAAATTTGTCACGAATGTAGATCCATCAGAATTTTAAAAATTTATAAATGTGCTGGAAACCCTTTTTGCAATCAAAGAAGAAAAGCATAGTAAAGGGGCCACAGGTCGTATTTTTCCAAGGGCTAGTTCAAGTTGTATGATTCGAGCTTGCGTTTATGTGTCGTCAAGAGTTTTGGGTTTCAAATAGAACTTGGGTTGATGTGTAATGAGGAAATGGAAACACAATAGAAAAAAAAGTAAACTTAACTAAACAAGTTCAAGCTAAGAATGGTTATTAATGAGCTTAACAATCAAAGGGAGACATGGATGAAGAAATGCAAAATTAACCGAATGCAAATGGAAACTGATTTCAGGTGCAGTAGTTCACTAGGAATTGAGTTTTCTTGATACATTCAATGTGAATCTTACTTGATACGAAATGAAGACATTGAAACAAACTTGATACAAAAAGAAAAAAACCTGTATGACAAAGGCTGAACTAAATGTAGAACTACCAAGCTCAAGTAAGCTAATGAACTTTGAGGTAAACCAATCAAATGCAGAATTCGGATATAATTGACTTCAGAAACAAATGAAGATAAATCAAAAATTCAGAACCCAACTAATAAGCAGAAATGATTCAATGACAGAAATGTAGGCAATGCTTTTCTAATCACTTGTGGTAATCCAACAGCAGGTCTGGTACTGAAATTACCCAATGCAAGCTGGATTCTAATCACTAATCTAGGTTCAGAAAAACTCAAAAAGAGTTTAGTACTTAGTTGGCACGAAATTCAGAAGCTATTAGTAAACATTGCAGAAACAAAACTGAAATTCAGACTAGAATTTGATATGCAACATTGAACTGATATGCAGAGCAAAAGAAAATGGAATTCAATGCAGAACTAAATGCCATTGCTTGTAACCGAGACAACTTCAATGTCAATTCAAAGAATAGAACTAACCTAACCTGATATGAAACTCAGGACTGAGGATGAACACTTATACACAGAGCAGAATTGATGCACAGCTCGAACAGATTCACAGGCATGATTCAAAACGAAACAAGCTGATCTAACTTGAATTGTTCATTACACAAACAGACTAGCTAATTAAATGCTGAACTTAGACTCTAAATAAGGCAGAAACTATTAAGAACAGAAAAACCAGCAGCTACTGATACAAAATCAGAAACAAAACAGATTTCAGAACAAACACTGATACATCAATTGAACAACTGATACACACAAATTAAAACTAGAATTGAACTGAAATTGCAGCTATTGTTAACTAAACAAACTTCCTATCTGATTGTATTGCAGTATTAAGACCTAATTAAGGAAAAAAATTCAGAAACTGAAAGTGACATAGCTGATACAAGTGCAGAAAAACAGAATTGCTGGAACAGAAATTACAGCTAGGAAATTACAACTAAAACACAAAGAAATGCCATAAAACTAAATCTCGACCATTCCTTGATTCAAGACCACCTTGTTCGTCACGCAAGGGCAAGCCAAGAATCCCTTAAACTCGCAAATCAATGGAAAACAAGCTCCAATGTCAAATCTGCTCGAAACTGCACACTTGCTGGAAATTCCAATTCAAACTCTTAGATCTCGATGTGGAAAGATGCAGTGATGATTTGGGAATCATCTGAACTCATCCTAGAACCCCTACAGACGATTCAGATGCGAGGAAATGGATGCGATCGAAATCCAAGAGCTCAAAATGCAGATCTGCCGAAACCCTCAAGAAGCTCTGCATCCGGCACAATTCCGAGCTAAAATCGCCATGAAACTCTCTCCCAATGATCCAAATCTTGATTCAAGAAGCTGATTGAGTCGGCCACGCCTCTGATGGAAGAAATTTGAAGGAAAACGATGAAGGAATGAAGAAGAACGAGCTGAAGACAGTGAGGTCGCGACGCCAGATCTGAAACAGGGAAGTGGTTTAAGTAGTTAAAGCAGTGGACGGCCCAGATCGATTGCGCTTCATCCAACGGTGGATCTTCGTCCGATTTGATTCAAAATTTCCAGATCTTGATCAGAGGTCAGGATCATCCTCGTGGTAGCTCGGATCTGCCAGATCTGTAGCGGATGGCTCAGATCAAGCTGATATTTGAATGGATGGTCTAAATCTCTCTGATCGTGATCCAACGGCCAGATGATCTCCGATTGAGCTGAAACTCTCAGATCGTGATCTGATCGCTTGATTAGACTTAATCCTAGCTCGGATTGATCAGAAGTTCTCAGATGGTCTAGATCTAACCATTCTTGCATCGGACGGTCCAAATGAGTCGTCGCTTGATCACTTGATCTAGTCCACTTTTGACTCAACATTTGACCCAACCTGACCTAGGTCCATGATCCCTTCAAGCCTACAAGAGTAGATCAAAAATTTAGTGACAAATCAACTCAAATATAACCAAATTTGCAATTAAGTCCAAAAAGGATACAAATCCTAGAACCTAGGCCAAATCCACAATTACACAAGTAAAATATAGGTCAAACACGGATTTAAACATATAAAATGATCAACAAAATGACACTTATCAACTCCCCCACACTTAAGCTTGAGCGTCTCGCGAAAAGTCCTAAACATGTATCCCCTAGTTTATTTCCAAACATAAGTAGAAGCAATTGAAAAGAAATTACCTAGGGTTGTCAATTCTCAAAGATCTAAACTCTAGAGACTAATATCTTGTCCTTAAATCAACAACTTAACAATTTCAACCTTCATGATTCATTGAGATGAATTTCACTCACTAAACCTCTCAAGGGAAACTTTTGGTGGCTCTCTTCCTAAGTTTTAAATACATGATAAAAATGGAGCTCACTCTTACACACATGCTTCTTGTACTACCATAGGCTTGCTTATTATCTACTCTCTACCATTATTCAAGATTAGAATCAATCATCTATAAAAGCTTATTCAAAAGTGGAAGAAATAGAAGATGGTAAAAAATGAAATGAAAGACATGAGAATAGCAAATTTGATGGGATGGAAGACTTGAATGCTTAAGAATATTCTTGATGCCCTGTTGCCCTCTTTTCAGTCCATATAATGAAGTCCAAAGTGGGATGGAATGAGTCTTTGCAATGTCCTTCAAAAATCTTATGAAAAGAATTCAATAAATCCTTTGTGCCAACTTTCCCTCTTGCGTGCCAATCTTGTTCTTCTCTTTTCTTTTCTGATTTTTTTCTTTTCTTGTCCTTCCTCTACTGAAATCAGAATGATATGGAACAAAACTCTGATTCGGATGAGAATATCTTCACTACTTCATGGTGCCAAAACTCAATGTGCCAACTTAACTCTTTGTTGTTTCCTTTGTGTTTTTTTTTTCTTCAAACTGTTTTCTTCTATTTTTTCCAATCTGCTAATGAACTCCTTCGGATCAGCATTCCTATTAGGAAATTCGTGACATTAGATAGCATTCAGAGACAGAATTTTGCTGCTCCACATGTAGCCTTTGCTTTGATACCCATCACTTCAAGTTGGCACAAGTTCTTCCACTTACATTTTTTTTCTCAAATTCTAACTCCTAAGCAATTCATTTCAGATTTCCGACCTTTCAAACTCTTCATCCTTGAAATTTTCAGATTATCACAGTTGCCATTCATTCTCTAGTACAATGGCCGAAACACACTCTATGGCAAATTTGATACATCATGCTTCATTGTGTGTGTGTTTTTTTTTCTTTTTTTTTTCTGTTCATTTCTTTTCCGCATTGGCCTCAGTTTTCTTCTTCTTCACTGAATTCAGCAACCATTGACTGCAATTCGGCTCCTAGAAGAGTGGCCGAAACAATTTCATAGCAAACTTTTCTCTTTGGCACAAAATTTCTGATTTTTCCCTTTACACAGATTTTTTTCTTCTTCTTCACTTGTTTCCACTTGGTTCCTCTATTCCGCACAGATTTTCTTCTACAATTCAAGCTTACAACTTCAATTCAGACTTTAGCAAAGTGTTGACAATTAAAACTTCCATAATTCCTACTTCCCAAGTGCTACAAACTCCATTGCTTTCAAACTCTCTTCCATGGCACAATTTTTTTTTTTCTGTTTTTTTTTTCGTGTACCATTCTTCCCATTGCAGATTTTTTTAAGATCCACTTCACCTCCAATTCACAACTAAATTCCCATTAATCTTGATACCAAACTCCACTCCAATTGGCAATTTTTGGCCTCAACTCAACAATGAAATGAATTTTTTTTTCAAATGTTTCCATCACACTATCCACTCCCCCACACTTAATCTTTTGTCCGTCTCGGGCAAAATAACATCAAAGAACATCTCCAAACAAACAAGTCCCTAGAAAGCATGGTTAGGAATAGGAAATAAGGAAAGAAAATAGGATGAACATGATTTTTGCCAAAAATTTACATGGAAAGGTAAACAAATTTATTAGCCTCTATAGAAGTGATCTAAACATTGAAATATGACTTTGAAAGAACCTAAGCAAGTTCTAGAGTACAATCACATGTATGTTTCACAAAAATAAGGCTAACCCTCACTAGGTAAAAATAATTCATCTCAAGTCCTCAATCAAGAATCCATGGCCAAGTAGTACTCAAGCATCCAAGATTTCATCCATGAGCTCAAACCCTAAGTTTTAACAACCAAATTTAATTTGTTTTCAAAAGACTCTAAAATGCTATGAAAATAACCTAGAGGGATACATTTTATTCCTACTCATGAAGAAAAGGTGCCAAGAGACATAAAATGGTATTTACAATGTCTTTTTATTCATTCTACTCTATTCATGCATTTATTAGCAAGAATTTATTTCAAAAGAAAATTCTACTTCTAGCAAGCATAAAGATGAAAAAGGCAATGAAAGAAAATGCAAGAAAAAGTAAAATCCCTTTTATTTCTGGCGGTCGGAGTCTATCAAGGAATAATCTCCATCTTGGTAGGGGAGGAGTAGGAGTAGCTAAAACAATTTCCTTTATTTGCTCAATTTTATTTTGCATCACTCCCCCACACTTATTCTTCATTGTAAACTGTCCAGGTGGCCGAAGTTGATTTAAGTACAATAACCACTTCTGAGGTGGAGTGTTATAAGTTAAAGCAAGTTCATCTCCTCCCTCTTTATTCTTTCTGAAAAATCTTCCAGGTGGTTGAAGACTGTCTAGATGTAATACCCACTCAAGAAATCTCTGGGACCCTGCAAAACCATGAAAAACCTTCCTCAAGCATGCAGGGTAAGATAAAAATGCAATATCATCAATCTCTACATAACATGTATCTAAAAATGAATCACATCCAATAAAGTCAATTCTGGGTACCTCAATGAATTTTTCACAAGCATATTCTACTTGAGGTATATCAAGAAAAGTTTCACAATCCATAAAATCAATCTCAGGTACCTCTAAAAGTGTTTCACATTCAATTTCAGCATAAGAGATAACCAAAGATTCTTCACAATAAACAACTTCAATTTCAGGTTCTAAAAGTTTTTCAAAATCAATTTTAGCATAATCTGTCTCAAGAATATCATAGCAATGCATAAAATCAAGTCTGGGTACCTCTAAAGAATTTTCACAATTATTTTTCACAAATGATGAATCAAGATATTCTTTACATGCAAATCTAGACATCTCCCTGAAATTCTCTAAAGGAAAAGAAGAAATACTTACCTGATCTGGATGAGAAATGTCTATTGGATCTACAAGAAATACCTCCATCTCGGGCTCAAAATCTGGTGAAAAATCAACTGAAATAGGTGATCCTTGGGTACTTGCTCCAATCATGCAAGTCCCTACACTTTTTGAAAGTGGTGGTGGTCCCTGGGGCTCTGTGCAATCCCCTACACCTATAGAATAATCTCCTGTACATGCCTCCTGAGTAATCTCTGCAACAACCTCATTAAAAAGAATAGGGCTATCAAAAACAATATCATCACAAAATACAAAACAAGAAAAATCAGATGAATCCTCCTCTGAAACCAGCTCTCCTCTCACTATGTCAAAAATACCGTCATCAGCAACGCTAGGTGCCTCAACAATCTCATCTGCAGTGTCTATGCTCAGAATAGTACTATTTCCCTGAGGATCCTTCATGGCATCAAAAATGCTAAACTGGACCACTGTGTCTCCCACCTCCATCGAAAGGGTGCCAGCATATACATCAATTTTGGTTCTTGCAGTCTTCAGAAAAGGCCTTCCAAGGATAAGTGGGGATCTACGTGCAAGGTACTCTCCCTCCATGTCTAGAATGTAGAAGTCCGCTGGGAAAATCAATTCTTTCACTTTAACCAACACATCTTCAATCACTCCTGCCGGGCGGGTCTGACTCCGGTCTGCTAACTGAATCACAACTCCAGTGCTCTGTAGAGGTCCAATGCCAAGCATCTGGAAGACTGTCCTGGGTATGACATTAATAGAAGCTCCTAGATCAAGCATGGCATCATGTAGCGTGGTGCTTCCAATCTCACAAGATACAGTGAACATGCCAGGGTCTTCACACTTCTGAGGTATGGCATGGATGAGTGATGAAACATTCTTCCCCATGCTGACCATTTCATTCTCCTTAAGCTTTCTCTTGTTAACACAAAGATCTTTCAAAAATTTCGCATATTTAGGAACCTGTTTAATCATTGTCAGCAAGGGTACATTAATTTCAACTTTACTAAAAAGTTTTACCAATTCGTTGTACTCTTTTGCTTTCTCCTCTTCCCCTTGTCTTCTGGTTGGAGTTCTCCCATTTGGAAAAGGCAAAGGAATAGGAACTTCCTCCTCATGAACCAAAATGGGTGGGGCTGATTTTTTGTTGCTGCCCTGTTTTCCGTAGCTGCTGTAGGAACTGTCTCGCCACTGTTTTGTGCTCCGTTTTCCACCAAAATTGGAGGATTGCTAGATGAAGAAGTTGGGCACGAGCTAGGGGTGGTATCCACTGAATTGGAGTGGTTTCGGCACTGATTTGGGCTGGAAACGAAGATGCTGCCCTGTTTTCAGAAAATTCGCTCTTGGGTCATTTGGAGTTGATGCAACCTTCCCACTCCTCAAATAAATTGCGCTAACATTTCCTCTAGGGTTAGTAACAGCTTGGGAAGGTAGTACACTTGATCCTTGAGCTTTGCTTTGATTTATGTACTAGCCATTTGCCCAATTTGTTCTCAAGATATTGATTGTGTTGTTGTTGTTGTTGTTGTTGTTGGAGCACTTGTTGTAGCATCTCCATCATTTGTTGTTGCTGTGCATCTCCTCCATTTGAGTTCCCATAGCCTCCTTGATTAGCATAGGTCCTTGATTGACCTTGATATGATGAGGAAGTAGGCTGAAATTGTTGGATTTGCTGGATCTTGGAAATGTGGTTGTTGGCTTGTTGGGGCTGAAAACTTGGTTCCAAGGCTGGAAATTTTGCTGTGGTTGTTGAACTTGTTGCTGTGGATGTTGATATGGCTGTGGATAACTCAAATTCCCTTGAAAACCTTGTTGAACCCTTGAAATGGCTGCTGAATTGGTTGATTTGGAGGCTGAAATTGCTGATTAAAGGGCTGAATTTGCTGATTTTGTTGCTGTGATTGTAATGGTTGCTGCTGCCCTTGCTGAAACATTTGTTGGTGTTGCTGTGATTGATGTTGAGGTGGGCCTTGTTGGCAAAAAGAATTCCCATAATTCAAGTTCGGATTATCCCTCCACCCGGGGTTGTAAGTAGGAGAGTATGGATTGTTCCTAGCTTGGAATTGTCCCCTAACCAAAGCTGCTACTGACTCATCTTGTTGTAGGTTGGGACATAAATCTGACGTGTGTTCCTTGCTAGAACAAATTCCACATACACTCATCACCATTTGATTTGATTGTGGAGGTGCTGAAAGAGTTGAATTTTTACTTGAAATCTGAAGACCCATTTGCTTAACAGCTGATGTGAGTTCTAACAATGCACTACTAATCTCCTTTTGATCATTAGAAACCCCTTGAACTTCATTAACCCCTCGAGTAGATAATGCCCTGCCTCCAAATTGTTGTGAATTTTCTGCCATATTTGAAATTAGCTCCCTAGCTTGATGTGGTGTTTTGTTAACTAAAGCCCCTCCAGCTGCTGCATCAATCAAAATCCTATCCATCTGTAATAATCCCTCATAAAAGTACTGGATGAGGAGCTGCTCACTAATCTGATGCTGGGGGCAACTGAAGCACAACTTGTTGAATCTCTCCCAATAGTCATAGAGTGTCTCTCCCACTATCTGCTGAATGCCACAGATACTCTTTCTGATAATTGCTGTTCTAGAGGCTGGAAAATATTTCTCTAAGAATGCCTTCTTCATGGAAATCCAACTAGACACATGCCCAGTAGGTAAATAGTAAAACCAATCCTTAGCTGCTCCAGTCAAAGAAAAAGGAAAAGCCCTCAGCTTGATGTCTTCCTCTGAAATACCCTGAGGCTTCATAGTGGAGCAAACTACATGAAATTCATGCAAGTGTCTGTTTTGATCCTCTCCTGATAAACCTTGAAACTTAGGCAAAAGATGAATAAGTCCAGATCTGAGCTCAAAATCTCCACCCAGCTCTGGGTAGGCAATGCTAGAATACTGAAATGAAGCATCTGGTGCTGCTAGTTCTTTCATGGTCTTCTGGTGGTCTGCCATCTGATCAACTGAATAAGTGGAAATAGACTGAGTAGGAATAATGCCAAAAGCCTCTGAAACACTGAGCTGGCTCCTCCTAGCTCTGAAGGTCCTCTCAATCTCAGGGTCAAAATCCTCTAGGTCACCACCTGTAGACCTGGTCATAAAAAACAAGAACAGATCGCAGTACAAGTATAGAGAAAAATGAATCAAATAAAATCAACTCAGAAGGTATAGCAGTAAGTGCAAGAAAAATGAATCAAGAAAAATATGAAATGAGTACACAAGCAAAAATCAAACAACTCAACTAGTGTGTTCCCCGGCAACGGCGCCAAAAATTTGATGGACCCAAAATGACTGTCACGAAAGTGGGTCTCAAATTTAGATATTTATAAAGTGCTGGAAACCCTTTTTGCAATCAAAGAAGAAAAGCGTAGTAAAGGGGCCACAGGTCGTATTTTTCCAAGGGCTAGTTCAAGTTGTATGATTCGAGCTTGCGTTTATGTGTCGTCAAGAGTTTTGGGTTTCAAATAGAACTTGGGTTGATGAGTAATGAGGAAATGGAAACACAATAGAAAAAAAAAGTAAACTTAACTAAACAAGTTCAAGCTAAGAATGGTTATTAATGAGCTTAACAATCAAAGGGAGACATGGATGAAGAAATGCAAAATTAACCGAATGCAAATGGAAACTGATTTCAGGTGCAGTAGTTCACTAGGAATTGAGTTTTCTTGATACATTCAATGTGAATCTTACTTGATACGAAATGAAGACATTGAAACAAACTTGATACAAAAAGAAAAAAACCTGTATGACAAAGGCTGAACTAAATGTAGAACTACCAAGCTCAAGTAAGCTAATGAACTTTGAGGTAAACCAATCAAATGCAGAATTCGGATATAATTGACTTCAGAAACAAATGAAGATAAATCAAAAATTCAGAACCCAACTAATAAGCAGAAATGATTCAATGACAGAAATGTAGGCAATGCTTTTCTAATCACTTGTGGTAATCCAACAGCAGGTCTGGTACTGAAATTACCCAATGCAAGCTGGATTCTAATCACTAATCTAGGTTCAGAAAAACTCAAAAAGAGTTTAGTACTTAGTTGGCACGAAATTCAGAAGCTATTAGTAAACATTGCAGAAACAAAACTGAAATTCAGACTAGAATTTGATATGCAACATTGAACTGATATGCAGAGCAAAAGAAAATGGAATTCAATGCAGAACTAAATGCCATTGCTTGTAACCGAGACAACTTCAATGTCAATTCAAAGAATAGAACTAACCTAACCTGATATGAAACTCAGGACTGAGGATGAACACTTATACACAGAGCAGAATTGATGCACAGCTCGAACAGATTCACAGGCATGATTCAAAACGAAACAAGCTGATCTAACTTGAATTGTTCATTACACAAACAGACTAGCTAATTAAATGCTGAACTTAGACTCTAAATAAGGCAGAAACTATTAAGAACAGAAAAACCAGCAGCTACTGATACAAAATCAGAAACAAAACAGATTTCAGAACAAACACTGATACATCAATTGAACAACTGATACACACAAATTAAAACTAGAATTGAACTGAAATTGCAGCTATTGTTAACTAAACAAACTTCCTATCTGATTGTATTGCAGTATTAAGACCTAATTAAGGAAAAACAATTCAGAAACTGAAAGTGACATAGCTGATACAAGTGCAGAAAAACAGAATTGCTGGAACAGAAATTACAGCTAGGAAATTACAACTAAAACACAAAGAAATGCCATAAAACTAAATCTCGACCATTCCTTGATTCAAGACCACCTTGTTCGTCACGCAAGGGCAAGCCAAGAATCCCTTAAACTCGCAAATCAATGGAAAACAAGCTCCAATGTCAAATCTGCTCGAAACTGCACACTTGCTGGAAATTCCAATTCAAACTCTTAGATCTCGATGTGGAAAGATGCAGTGATGATTTGGGAATCATCTGAACTCATCCTAGAACCCCTACAGACGATTCAGATGCGAGGAAATGGATGCGATCGAAATCCAAGAGCTCAAAATGCAGATCTGCCGAAACCCTCAAGAAGCTCTGCATCCGGCACAATTCCGAGCTAAAATCGCCATGAAACTCTCTCCCAATGATCCAAATCTTGATTCAAGAAGCTGATTGAGTCGGCCACGCCTCTGATGGAAGAAATTTGAAGGAAAACGATGAAGGAATGAAGAAGAACGAGCTGAAGACAGTGAGGTCGCGACGCCAGATCTGAAACAGGGAAGTGGTTTAAGTAGTTAAAGCAGTGGACGGCCCAGATCGATTGCGCTTCATCCAACGGTGGATCTTCGTCCGATTTGATTCAAAATTTCCAGATCTTGATCAGAGGTCAGGATCATCCTCGTGGTAGCTCGGATCTGCCAGATCTGTAGCGGATGGCTCAGATCAAGCTGATATTTGAATGGATGGTCTAAATCTCTCTGATCGTGATCCAATGGCCAGATGATCTCCGATTGAGCTGAAACTCTCAGATCGTGATCTGATCGCTTGATTATACTTAATCCTAGCTCGGATTGATCAGAAGTTCTCAGATGGTCTAGATCTAACCATTCTTGCATCGGACGGTCCAAATGAGTCGTCGCTTGATCACTTGATCTAGTCCACTTTTGACTCAACATTTGACCCAACCTGACCTGGATCCATGATCCCTTCAAGCCTACAAGAGTAGATCAAAAATTTAGTGACAAATCAACTCAAATATAACCAAATTTGCAATTAAGTCCAAAAAGGATACAAATCCTAGAACCTAGGCCAAATCCACAATTACACAAGTAAAATATAGGTCAAACACGGATTTAAACATATAAAATGATCAACAAAATGACACTTATCAACCCACCACCAGGATACGCATGATGGTACCACTCCTCATACTAAGCGTCCTGGAATGAGCTCCTGTCGCCAGAGCTCTGAGATATGCAACTCGTGCTCCATCATCCGCTCTATCTCCGCAACCTGCCAGCGTAGGTCAGGATCCCACTCATCGTAATCTGCAATAGCAGCTGGCGGCTCCTGGTCATGAACTGCTCTCGGTAGCTCCCCCTCGCGTCTGCGATCCTTCCACCTTAGCCCCTGGGGCCCGAGAACAATGCCGGACTGAGCGAGCATGCGATGATCTAGACGGCAGTCCTGTCGAATCATGGGCACAATGCGGCCCTGTGAAACGTCGATGCCAACCGACTCCAACCAGGCAGTGATGATATGGCCGAATGACATGTAGACTGACTGGGTGGACGGCATGCTGTGGACGATGATGGAGAAATAGATTGAAGCCACTGGGTCAAAATCTAACTGCTGATGCATCCCATAGAGCATCAAGCAGTGGAATGAGTGAATCTCATCTAGATGTTTCAAAGTAGTTGGAAGGAGACAATTGGTGATGATTTTAAACAAAACATAGTCAACAAGGGAAAGGCGAAGAGCAGGAAATGTGGGAAAATCTCGGGTGCGCTCACCGGAACCCCTTAGCCTGGGATGACCTAGAAAGTACTCGTAGATGGAATTAGGAGTCACTCCATCGAAGGGAACCGGAAGGGGATTAGGAGGATAGGGGTAGAGAAAGAAATCATTTTCTGACCGGCGACAGCCGAGAAAATCAGTGAAAATAGATCGATTTAAATTAAGGTCGATACTGGCAACACGGGTCCTCCACCCCGTGCCCTCTCCACTCACCATGTTATTATAGAATTCATAGACCAAGTCAAGGTTGATCGGCCTCTCAAGGTAAAGAATGGATTGAAGATTATAATGTGTGATAATTTGTCGGATTGTCGGGCAATGTTCATAGATGAAGGATTGGTCTATAGTTCGACATGGCATTAATTTGAAATTGTGCCACTCAAAATTTAACGCAAGAGTGACACTCTGAAATCGAGTATGTAGAGGTGGTGGAGGCCTTGGAGAAGGTGTAGATACTGAAGGGCCTTTACCCTTTGAGATTTCCACCATAGGTTCCTTACCCTTAGCAGATTTTCTAAAGATTGGAATAGACGAATATGATCAAGGTAAGGTTAAACCCAATCAGAGAACGTGATCAGGACACAATGATTAACAGAACACAGTTGGATTAAGGAACCAAGATAGAGTGATAATCATAAAGTGAAGCATTTGATCAAGAGGGTCACGGCCAAAAGTCACATCCAAAACAAGGATCACGGCACAACACACCAAGAACAAATACCAAAACATGATTAGCTTCTTATACATATAATCCATGAACAGAGTCATAAAGGAAACTAAATCAAAAACTCACTTTGGTGCCATTAAAGTTAGTTTGAAAGGATCGCAAAAACTGGAAGAAGAACTTGCGCAGGAGAAGCTCTCGGCGCAAGACAGAGACGCAGAAAACTTGAAGCAAGTAGAGAACTTGCAGAGAACAAGGAAACGCCCGTAGAGACCTTCGCAAGAACTCGCACGCACGTGAAAGAGGGAGACGCAGGAACACTCTCGCTTAGGATGAAGAGGCGCAAGTGGGAGGTTTCGGCGCTAGGGTTCGGCAAGGAGGGGTTTTGGTAGGAGTTAATCGGTTGGTGGATCGGTCCACCAACCAAACTTTAATGCATCTGAACGGATCACCGTTCGATCAGATAGCGCCCAGAACGATCAGGTGATGGCCTGATCGGACTGAACCGGGCATGATCGGTCGGGTGACCGATCAGGCATATTCCTGATCGATCGGCTGACCGATCAGAACACGAACAGTAGGGTTCGGAGAGAAACCTGTGAGCCCCCTGATCGGTCTGTGGACCGATCACCATAGGGTGCCAGATCGGTCCGGGGACCGATCCAGGCTGGCTCAGTAAGGTTGATTAGAATTTCGTAAAGTCACTGAAGCCCCTCTGATCGGTCTGTGGACCAATCGTTACAGGGTGGAGCCAGATCGATCCGGAGACCGATCAGCCTTACCCCTGATCGGTCGGGTGACCGATCAGGGTTCCTAAACCTCCCAGATTCGATCAGAAACTTTCAATTTCAGATTATTACTCGATTTCCAAAGGGATATGGTGAAAGATATCGATCTTAGAAGCCATCCCTCGTCTATAAGTGATCCCCAATCAAGGATCAAAGGTCCTTAGAGTTTGAACAAGTCACTTTGCTCCACCCAAGTGGAGTCAAACTCAAACAACAATCATTCAAGCAATTTATGCCAAATCCAAGGTTCCAATCAAGTTTCCTTGATCGGAATGTCCAAGTATGATCATGGAGCCAAATACACATATGTTATGCATTGGTTTTTCCCATACTTGGTCACTGAAGTGATTATTATCTCGTCAACTTAATTTCTCAAGGGATGCAATGACATTTTGAGAAATTTAGTTGATCCTAACATCTCACCCTATATCTAGCAAACAAAAACGTTTTGTTAAATCTTATAGTTTGTGTGAGATGTCCCCAAAGTTACCCAATTGTTTCCCAACAATTTCGAAATAATCATGAAGGGTTTGAATGCATTTTGAAATTCATGAAGCGCGACACATTCCCAACTCCCGTCTTAGGAAACTAAATTTATTTTCGGGGAGTGGTTTAGTGAAAATGTCAACTAGGTTTGATTTGGACTCTACATGTGAGAGTACAATATCTCCCCTAGTTACATGATCCCTAATAAAGTGGTGACGCACCTCAATGTGTTTGGTCCTAGAATGATGGACTGGATTTTTAGTTAGGTTAATTGTGCTAATGTTATCACACAACACTTGCACACCCTTATAACTCAATCCATAATCCTCTAAAGTATGTATTGTTGGAGAAATCAGCCCTAAGATGGTCCGGATTGACCATGAGTTTTGATATTTGGGCAAAGGGTTTAAGTTATGTTTACCCTTGTGTACTTATATGTGTATGTTGAGTGTGAAGGTTGTACAGGTTACACATATGGACTTGACTGGACAGCCTCGGTACGGTGAAGGATGGCATGGAGGCAAGTTGAAGGCTTGTGTGCACATCCGAGGGACCTTGGAGAGCAGGGACGATGAGCTGATGGACACGGACTTCGAGGCATGCGTGAAGGATGGCATGGAGTCAAGCTGGAGGCTTGCGTGCATCCGAGGGACGGGAGCCAAAGATGAAGAAGGCGCGAAAGCAACAGTCGAGGCTGCGGAGGAGGAGTCAGTCGAGTTGTGAGGGTCGAGTGCAGTGTGATTGTACTCGAGAAATCCTAAGGTTTGAGTGCGGAATGGAATGTACTCAGGAAGGGTAACCTTAGGTGGGTGAGTAGACCAGTCGACTGGCCTGGGGGCAGTCGACTGATGGAACTCATAGAAAGGTCTCAGCCTTGGGACCAGGCAGTCTGTGAGCTCGCAAATTCGAACGTTGGGAGTGTCAACGGTCGAATTTAGCTGGCACCAGTCGACTACCCTGGGGGCAGTCGACTGGTAGCGAGAAATCAGCCCCGAGTCCTATTTAAAGAGGACTTCATGGTGGCTGAGTTTCTTGACGAAACTTGCTTGGATAGGGCAAGTTAGTAGTCTTGTATACTCAGGAAGTGTCCTTGGTGTTGTGGCGAGGTTTCTCCACCCACAAGGAGCGACGAGTTCTAGCCGGAGGTTATCCGGGGATTGATCCACCGACAGATTGTTGGATTAGTCACCCGATCGGGGTGGATACCAACTAAAATCACCGTGTTAGCATTGGTTAGTGATTTTATTATTGTTTTACTATTTCCGCTGTGCAAACTAACCGTGCAGGAACAAGAATTCGGCGAAACGCTATTCACCCCCCCCCCTCTAGCGTACGGAACGATCCTACAATTGGTATCAGAGCAAGGACTGCTCTTGATCGGACTAACCGCCGAGAGAGCACACGCTAGAGGAGAGGAAACGATGGAAGATAAGTTGGGGGACAACATCTACACCCCACCGCCCTACGATAATGAGGATTTCGACTATTGGCGGGCGAGGATGAAAAATTGGCTTAGCATGGAGTGGGAGTGCATGGTCATGCTAGAAGAGCCCTTCGAAGTTCCAAAGGACAAGCATGGAAAGAAGCTTCGTCCTAGATATTGGACTCAAGAGCAACAAGACTACTCTAGGGCAAACAAGAAGGTAATAGATGTATTAATTGATGTTTTGCCTAACAATGTTTTGAGTATTATAGGGAATTATAAAAATGCACACGAATTATGGACCAAGTTGGTGGAATATCACAAGAACCCTACACAAACTCAAGGAGTAGATGAACCCGAGGAAGTGAGCTCAATAGCTCAAGAGGAGGAAGAAGTGTCCACATCCTCATGTGAAGAAGAAAGTGAGGAGGTCACCACCTCAAGGATTGAAGGGGATGAGAGACCCTCACCTACACATGATCAAGAGGAAGTCTCCACTTCATCCAAGGGTGAAGAGGAAGTCAACCAAGCCTCAACCTCCACCAAAGCAAGGACTAAAGACCACATTGTATGCTTTGGGTGCAATGAAAAGGGATACTACAAGGATAAGTGCCCACTAGGTAAGAAAAAGGAGGTACACCCTAAACCCATTGTAAATTCCTTTAAAGCTAATGTGTGTTGTAGAATTGGTGAAGCTCAAGCTAAAAGGAAGAAGATTCGATGCTTCACATGTGGAGAACTAGGGCATTATCACACTAAATGCCCTAGAAAAGGTGAGCTAAAGAAGATGAAAAATCTAAGAAGATGGGAAAAAGAAGAAAGAAGAAAGAGAAGAAGCTCAGAAGGAAGGACTACAAGGGTAAGGGAGGTACCCTCTAACCCTAGTTTAAAAAGAAATTCGATTTCAAGTTCTTCTTTACATTTCAAGAATCATGTTAATTACCCACCCATGCATGCTAGAACTCATGAGAATTGTTTATTTGTGCATAATCATGGATTTAAGTACAATGATAGGACTAAGGGTAACAAGGTAGATCATAACCCTAAGAAAAGCATGCATCATGATAGACCTAAGACTTGGGTACCTAAGGATCAAGGCATTGACCCCAAGAAGGGGAGACAAATGCCTAAGAAAATGGATAGGTTTAGGAATGTCCAAAGTGGACATATGGATTCTAGGTTTAGGAACCTAGAAAGGGAAAATCAAGCTTTAAAGGAAAAGCTTGATATGTTAGAGAAAATCCTAGAGAGATTCACTATCGGATCTAAGGGTTTACATATGGTGTTGGGTGGGTTAAACCGCACCAATGATAGATCGGGGTTGGGATACCGGTTTAAGAACTCCCATGCCAAGGGAAAGAAATATGCTAGGGTAACATATGATTATGGCAAGAAGGGGGAGTCCAAAAATGGCAAAGGGGTGCCATTTAAAGGAAAAAGAAATGACTTAACCAAAGACAAGGTGTCTAAGGTTAAGAGGGTTGAGTTTGTAGGCCAAGAGTCATCGGTGGAACACCAATGTGGCCTAGTGATGGTTGAGTCACCTAGGGAGGTGGCTAGGGCTAAGAGCTCAAGGGGGAGCTCTAGGAGCCTTTGAGATATATGGTGAATGGATCTTTGGAGGGTTCCTCCTAGAGGTCTAGTTGGACCATAGAGTGTGCCAAAGGAATTGGAGACGGACTTGAGTCTCAATTCTTGGGTTTTGGCACGGTGTTTTTGAGTTTCATGCATTAAAATATGACATTGGGGTCATATTGCATAAAAATTAGTTTTTGGTGTGTAATTGCCATGTAAATCAATGCTAGGGACGCATTGTGGGTTGGCATGGGCAGAGGCATCAAGGGGAAACCAAAACTAGGACTTTTGGTTAAGGTTTGAGTGAACCTTTTTGCTAGTTTTTGGATTTTGTGTCAAACTTGGGAATGATGATAGATATATTTTGAATATATTTTTCCCAAGTAGATATGGGTACCACAAACCTCTCCACAAAATTTGGGAATTTTTGGAGATTTGTGGAATTTCTGGCGCATTTCTGAATTTCGTCAAAAAGGCTGAAATTTCTGATTTTCAGAGTATCAGTCGACTGCCCTCACTGGTCAAGGCTGATTTTTGTATCAGCAACTAGTTTGGGGTCCAAATAATGCAAAACAAGTGTATGGGGGACTAGTACACATTGTTTATGGTTATTGGGGATTGAAAGAACCAATAATTGGGATATTGTTGGGTTCTTTTTGATGTTAGGTAAAGGGGGAGAAGTGTTGGGTTTAAGTTGGGAAACCAAACACACCTTTGCTAGAAACCCTTGGTTTAGGGGGAGCTAAGATTAAGGGGGAGCATGGTTGCTCCATTCTTGGCGTAAGGGGAACCTGAGAGAGGTTCTTAAAAAGCCTTTGTAAGTCCAATGTAGGGGGAGCTTGGGAGAAGCTTTAAAAAGCCAATTTTTTTTGTAAAATTCCTAACTTGGAGGGTTAGGTGTGGGATGCCTTGGGATAGGATCCAGTTATGCATTGCATATGCATTCATTTAGCATGGTTTTTGCTATTTACTACTATCTTGCTTTCCTAACTTAAACGGATTGCCAAACATCAAAAAGGGGGAGATTGTTGGAGCAATCAGCCCTAAGATGGTCCGGATTGACCATGGGTTTTGATGTTTGGGCAAAGGGTTTAAGCTAGGTTTACCCTTGTGTACTTATATGTGTATGTTGAGTGTGCAGGTTGTACAGGTTACACATATGGACTTGACTGGACAGCCTCGGTACGGTGAAGGATGGCATGGAGGCAAGCTGAAGGCTTGCGTGTGCATCCGAGGGACCTTGGAGAGCAGGGACGATAAGCTGATGGGCACGGACTTCGAGGCATGCGTGAAGGATGGCATGGAGGCAAGCTGGAGGCTTGCGTGCATCCGAGGGACGGGAGCCAAAGATGAAGAAGGCGCGAAAGCAACAGTCGAGGCTGCGGAGGAGGAGTCAGTCGAGTTGTGAGGGTCGAGTGCAGTGTGATTGTACTTGGGAAATCGTAGGGTTTAAGTGCGGAATGTAATGTACTCAGGAAGGGTAACCTTAGGTGGGTGAGTAGACCAGTCGACTGGCCTGGGGGCAGTCGACTGATGTAACTCACAGAAAGGTCTCAGCCTTGGGACCAGTCGACTGCCCTGAGGGCAGTCGACTGGTAGGTGGTTGGTGAGCTGGCAAATTCGAATGTTGGGAGTGTCAACGGTCGAATTTAGCTGGCACCAGTCGACTGCTCTGGGGGCAGTCGACTGGTAGCGAGAAATCAGCCCCGAGTCCTATTTAAAGAGGATTTCGTGGTGGCTGAGTTTCATAACGAAACTTGCTTGGATAGGGCAAGTTAGTAGTCTTGTATACTCAGGAAGTGTCCTTGGTGTTGTGGCGAGGTTTCTCCACCCACAAGGAGCGACGAGTTCTAGCCAGAGGTTATCCGGGGATTGATCCACCGACGGATTGTTAGATTAGTCACCCGACCGGGGTGGATACCAACTAAAATTGCCGTGTTAGCATTGGTTAGTGATTTTATTATTGTTTTACTATTTCCGCTGTGCAAACTAACCGTGCAGGAACAAGAATTCGGCGAAACGCTATTCACCCCCCCTAGCGTACGGAACGATCCTACATGTATCATCCACAACAATTGTGATACGCTCTCTCCCATAGCAATATACTCTGCCTCGGTCGTGGAGAGAGCAACACAATGTTGCTTCCGACTTGACCAACTCACTAAAGACGAACCTAAGAATTGGCAACCCCCACTTGTGCTCTTCTGGTCCAACTTACATCCAGCGTAGTAGGAATCCGTATAGCCAATTAAATCAAATGATTCGACATGGGGGTACCATAGACCAACTCCAATTGTGCCTTTGAGATACCTCAAAATTCGCTTAACAACGATTAAGTGAGATTCCTTGGCACAAACTTGATACCTAGCGCACATACCCACAGCAAATAGAATATCCGATCGACTAGCTGTGAGGTATAGCAAACTACCTATCATGCTTCGATATTGAGTTAAATCAACGGGTTTACCACTCTCATCAATGTCTAATCTTGTGTTTGTAGCCATGGGAGTGGTTACCTCTTTTGAATCACTCATATTGAATTTTCAAAGCATTTCTTGTGTGTATTTTGATTGGTGCACATAGATACCATCGCGAGTTTGCTTGATTTCAAGTCCAAGGAAGAAAGTCAACTCTCCCACTATACTCATTTCAAATTCAATCTCCATGTGTCTAATGAACTCATTTAAATAGCCCTTATTGTTTGAGCCACAAATTATGTCATCGTCATATACTTAGACTACAAAAATATCGTCACCATCTCTTCGTAGAAATAGTGTAGGGTCTATTTGGCCTCTAACGAATCCCTTCTCAATTAAGAATGTCGACAACCGCTCATACCAAGCCCGGGGTGCTTGTTTAAGGTCATAAAGTGCCTTTTTGAGCTTGAACACGTGGTTTGGAAATTCGGAACTCTCAAACCCTGGAGGTTGTTCGACATAGACCTTTTCTCTAATCAAACCATTCAGAAAGGCCGATTTGACATCCATTTGGTATAGCTTGAAGCCGCGATGTGCTGCAAATACAAGCATCAATCGAATTGACTCTAATCGTGCCACGGGAGCATAGGTCTCATCATAATCAAGGCCTTCAACTTGACTATAGCCCTTGGCTACCAAGCGTGCCTTGTTTCTAATGATTTCTCCCTTATGGTTCAATTTGTTCTTGAAGACCCATTTGGTTCCAATAATGGTAGTCTTCTTGGGTCTAGGGACTAAGTCCCAAACTTGACTTCTTTCAAATTGACCTAGTTCATCTTGCATTGCAATGATCCAATCGGGATCATTTAATGCTTCATCAATTTTTCTAGGTTCAATTTCTGAAATTAGGGTAACTTCATTAGCCTCATTCCGAAAGAATGATCTAGTCCTAACCCCATGATGGATGTCTCCAACAATTTAGTCTTGGGGATGACTAGAGGCTAATCTAGTTTGCCTTGGTGTTGGTGGTTGATAAGCACTATTTTATTGATTATTTTAATTGCTAAAATCCATGTTTGACCCATGTTTTTATTGCTTAATTAGGATTTTACCCTAGGTTTTGGAACTTACCTTTATTTTGGACTTAATTGCAAATTTGCATTAAATTGAATTATTTGGCCACTAATTTTCTGATATATTTTTGTAGGCATCAAAGGTTCAAGGACCTAGGGCATACTGGGTCAAACTTGAGTCGGAAGTAAACCGGATCGAATTATCAAGCCTACGATTAATCCGGGCCGTCCGATTCAAGAGCGGCTAGATCTGAGCCATCCGGGACGATCTGAAGCAATCTGAGCTAGGGTTAGGGTTGATCAAGCTCTCTGATCAAGATCTGAAGGTTTCATCCCAATCAGAGCTAAATCAACAGTTAGATCAAGCAAGGAGGGCTCAAGAGCGTCCATTCACAGATAGAGTTGATCTAGACCATCCGTTGCATATCTGGAGGATCCGAGCTACCACAAGGCAGATCCTGACCCCAGATCATCATCATAAAAGTTTGACTCAAATCAGACCAAGATCTACCGTTGGATCTCCTCCAATCAATCACAGCCGTCCATTGATTACTATTTAATCAAAAACGCAGCAGCTTCTCCCTTCGTCGCGTCTCCGCCGTTAGCTCGTCTTCTTCGCTTCGTTCTTCAATTCCTTAGCTAGTTCTTCATCAAAGGAGGCGCGTCCACTCGATTCCTGGTTCAGAGCAAGTGCTAGGTCATGGTGAAGAGAACTCAGTGAAGATTTCAGCTCGCTATTGCCCAAGAACAGAGCCATTGAGAGGTTTCCGTGGTTCTGCTGTTTGGAGTCATCGATCTCAGTTGCGGACCATTTCCATCCACCGGAGCCATCTGGAGGGGTTCCCTAGATTGCTCCGATCATCCACAAATCATAATCATCACTTGGACGCAGTTGAATCGATGGATTCGAATGGGAATTCAGATTTGGACAGAGTTGAGCTCAAATTTAGTAGCTGAGACAATTTCCCACTGATTTGCTGAGTTTGCGGGTCCGAGACTCACCCTTGCGTGACGAACAAGGAGTACCTGAGCTGAAGAAGGGATTGAGTTTAGATTTCCTTGGTTAATTTCGTTTTTGTAGCTGTAATTTCATTACTGCTGGAATTTCATTTATGTTAGTTTCAGATTTGGTTAATCTCGTTTTCTTAATTGTTTAGCTGTAATTTAGCTTCAATCTTCAAGTTGAGTAGTTAAGGAACTTGTGTAGTGATAGATTGCATTTAATTTCAGTTAATTTTAGTTTTAAATCCTTGCGTGCCATTTAATTACCTTGCGTATCAGTCCAATTCTGAAACTGAATCTCAGTTTCAGAATTTTTCAGTTTGTTTCACTTTCGGTGAGTTAATTCAGTTAGTTTAAGTTTGTTTAGATCTTAGTTTCATTTCTGAATCTTGTTTAGCTTGGTACATCCAAATTTCAGATTGTTCTTCGTTTTTAAATCCTTGCATATCAGATTTCTGCACACCATTTGTGCTGAATTTAGTTCTGTCCTGCTTATCAGATTCAGATTTCTGAAAATTGCATTAATGAATTGTGGAGCTTGAATCTAGTTTAATTTGCAGTGAGTTTGTTTCTGAACCGTAGCTCCATATCAGCTTCATGATTCGAATTTATTTTACATGTGAATCATGCAAGTTTCAGTCCCTGCATATCAAATTTCTGCACATGTATCAATTCTGAATTTCTGAGTTCCTGCATATCCTGCGTATCAGTTTGTATGGAGTTGGTTCAAGTTTTACACTCTGAAATTACTTTGCAGCTTATCTCCTTTACAAAGCATGTGGATTCAATTCTGAGTTGGTTACAAACTGCATATCTGTCTTCATGTTTCAACAAATCCAGCCATTTCATTTCTGCACACCCATTTGTGTTTTCAGTTTGTGTTTGAATTGAGCAGTTTGGATCTGATTTTCGTCATTCGATCCTGCTAATCCCTTTACTGCTAACCTTGTTATCAAAGCTGAGTTACCCCAGTGCCATTTCCAATTGGCAGCTACACTCTTGGTACTTAGTATTAGCTCAGTTCTGGGCACTTTGTTATCACAGCAGCTACACATCATTTCTGAGATTGTGCCAAGTTAATCTGGCCTGAACATTAGAATCGCTTACTTGACCTAAATTGATGTGCTTGAAGCTTCACTCAATTCGGCTGCATATCTGCATTCCATTTGTCAAGATTCAGATTTCACTTCTGTATCAAACATTTTCATGCGCATCAACTTGAAGATGAATCTGAGCTGAATTTCCTCCCTGCACAGGCTGAAAATTCTGCAGCTTGTTTTTGTAAGTTGACTGCAATATTTCTGGAGAAAACTGCAGTTTCTGCAGTTCGCTGTGCCGAGTATCTGAATTCCCTGATTTCCTGCATTCAATTACGCATGGAACTTTTCTAATAGATGTGTCTTTCAAGCTGATTTGATCAGCAATAATTCCTGCATTTAGTTTTAATTTTTGGCACATCAAGTTGTCTCTTTTGGTACCAAGGGTGTTCAATTGTTGCATTTATTGTCAAGTGAATGTTTAGGTTTTGATGAATAATTTTTGAAGTTTAATTCAATCTGAGTGCACCGTACAATCGAATTCAGATTTGTTTTCCAAGTCTGGCTATTTTGCATTGGTTGATGAAAGCCATCATTCGTTGAGTTCTTTAGTGCCAACTCCATGTTTAGCTCCCTTAATTGAGTGGTTGTTCTTTACCTTGTGTTTTTATTTCCAATTGAACCCAAATTCTAGATTTTACTTGAAACCCAAAATTCACAAACGACACCTAAATACAAGCGCGAATCACTCAACATCAACTAGCCCCGAGAAAAATACGACCTGTGGCCCCTATATTACATTTTCATACTTTTGATTGTAAAAGGGTTTCCAGCATTTCATTCATTCACATTTAAAATCTGATAGTCCCAACTTTCGTGACAATTTAACATAGTAGATTCGGGGCTGTCAGTGGTGCTTCGTGAGTGGGTTCACTAGACGCAAGTTCAGCCTCAGGATCCGGCTGATCTATGGATTGTCTAGGCTCACCATCATCGGATTCATCACCATCAACAACATTTGGACTTTCATTCAAACTTAGTCTCCTAAGTTCAAATTGGACTTCATCTTCTGGTTGACCATTGACTTTTGGAATTTCTTCAAAGACAACATCAGAAGATTCTTCAACTAGTCTAGACTTCTTGTTGTAGACTCGATAGGCTTTGCTAACGAGGGAGTACCCGACTAGTATCCCTTCATCAGCCTTTGCTGTGAACTTCCCAAGGTGGTCCTTGGTGTTTAGGATGAACACCTTACAACCAAACACCCGAAGGTGTTTAACTGTAGGTAGTTTCCCAAACCAAAGCTCATGGGAAGTCTTTCCTAAAAACCTATGAATGAGGACCCGGTTTTGTACATAGCAAGCTGTATTTACAGCTTCGACCCACAAGTAACTCGGGAGTGAGTACTCATTAAGCATGTTTCGTGCAGCCTCTTGTAGAACACGATTCCTCTCTACAACACCATTTTATTGTGGTGTTCTAGGAGTAGAGAACTCATGTCTATATCCTCTATCCTGACAAAATTCTAAAAATCTCTGATTTTGAAATTCACCTCCATGATCACTTCTAATTGTCTTAATTGTTGATAATTTTTCATTTTTAACTCTTCTAAAAAAGAAATGAAAACATCTAAGGTTTGGTCCTTATATTTTAAAAAGTAAGTCCATGTATATCTAGTGAAGTCATCAATGATCACAAAACAATATCTACTTCCACTCAATGATATGATAGTACTACAATCAAATAGATCCATGTGAAGTAAATCTAATGCAGTAGAAGTACTTACAGCGCTTTTACCTTTATGTGCAGATTTTGTTTGCTTACCCATTTGACATGCATCACAAAATTTATCTTTCTCATACTTGATGCTTGGTAAGCCACAGACTAACCCCTTGTTGGCCAACTTCCGGATGTTCTTCATGTTCACATGCGCTAGCCTCCGGTGCCAAAGGGTGGACTCTTCTTCTTTTGACATGAACACTTAGCAGAAACATTAGTAGCACTTTTAAATGAAACTTGATAAATATTGTCTACTCTTGTTCCTACTAGTACCGTGTCCAAGGTGTCATGTTGTCTAACTAGACATTGACTTAGTTGGAAATCAATTGTGTAACCCGTGTCACACAATTGACTCACACTTAGGAGATTAAATTTCATCCCGTTGACTAGAAGGACATTTGAAATTCTAAGACATTCGGATATTTGAATGTCTCCTATTCCTATGACTTTAAGACTACCATTGTTACCAAATGAAACATTATCTCTACTTTTCTTGTGAAGTGTGGTAAACAATGATCTATCCCCGGTCATGTGTTTAGAGCATCCACTATCAACGAACCAAGTTGATAGATGCTCCCCCTCAATCATAACCTACACAATTCGAAAAATAGAAGTTTTAGGTACCCAAACCTTGGGACCTAAAGCATCAACTAAATATGACTTAGGCACCCATGCCTTGACAACTCTCTTTTGACCCTTGGGTGTCCTAGATTGTCTCATATCAGTCCTAGACATCAAGGATACGAATGAGGGTTCTTCAGGACGGTAACCAATACCGGCCCTATTGTAGACTACCCTTTGGGCATTCAAGATCATATCTAGGGTCTTAGAGCTAGTTGAGAACTTCCCAAGAATATTCTTGAGTCTCTCAACTTCACTCTTTAATGATTGATTTTCTTCTACTAGTAACTCATCATGCAAAACATCTACTTCCTCAACCCTAGAGGATTTCAAGTTTTCAACTTCAAGTTTCAATGATTTAATTTCATCTTCTAACAATTCAACATGCAAATCATCAATGTTATCATCCCTAGATAATTTCAATTGATCAATTTCTAATTGCAAAGCTTTAACCTTATTTTTTGACTTCTTAAGCATACTAGTTAAACATACAATTGCTCTATAACACTTTTCAAGTTCGGGAGAAGTTACCTCTTCATCATCCGAAGATGATGAAGCTGCGTTTGATGAGTTGGAAGATTCATCACTGCTCTCTTGATCTCCCAATGTCATGAGTGTCACATGCTTTGTGCTCTTCTCCTCCTTCTCTTCATCGGATGAGCTAGAGGATGACTAATTCCAAATGGCCTTCAAGGCCTTCTTCTTTTTCTTGAATTTTTTTTCTTTCTTTTTGGATTTCTCCTCCTTCTTCTTTAGCTTCAGGCACTCATTCTTGAAATGCCCTTTCCTACGACACTCAAAGGAAGAGGCATTAGTCTTATCAAGTTTAGCTTCACTAGAGTTACCTCTACTCTTGAAGTGTCGACCCCTTCTCATCATCCTTCTCACAAAGTTTGCCATCTCGGGGGATGAGGAGCCGCTGCCATCTTCTTCAGAATCGGACTCGGATTCGGAAGAGGATGAAGATGAAGAGACCTCCTTCTCCTTCTTCTTCTCCTCCTTCTTCTTGTTGGATCGGTCCCCTGCAACTAAGGCAATCCCCTTCTCCTTGGGACCTTTGTTAGCCATTTCATGCAATTCCATCTCAAAAAATAAATCATCTAATTTTACAATGGATAGATCCTTGGAAACTTTGTAGGCATCCACCATGGATGACCACAAAGCATTCCTTGGAAAGACTTTCAAGACATACCTCACAAGGTCGCGATTCTCGACCTTTTCATCAATCGAATGAAGCCCATTGAGGACTTCCTTGAACCGGCTATGAAGCTCACTTACCGATTCATTCTCCTTCATGGAGAGATTTTGAAGTTGGTTGAGGAACAAATCCCTCTTTGCGATTCTTGAGTCTCGGGTGCCCTCGTGAAGCTCAATGAGTTTGTTCCACAAGTCCTTTGCACTTGTGAAAGGACAAACCTTGATGAGTTGGTCTTTGTTCATGCCGCATTGTAGAGTGACAACCGCCTTCGCGTCGGCTTCACTCTTCCGAGTTTGTTCGGCAGTCCACCGCTATGATTCGAGTTCTTTGCCTTCATCATCCTTAGGAGGGATGAATCCCTCCTTCACCGTAAACCAAGTGTTGATGTCCATCTTTAAGTAATATTCCATATTCGATCTCCAATATTGGAAGTCAGCGCCATCGAAGAATGGAGGTCGGGTGGTGGAGAAGCCTTCCCTCAATGCCATGGATGTAGCTCTCGGTTGTTAATCCGCAAAAACAGAGCCCCAAGCTCTGATACCACTTGTTGGAACCCGGATGGCTACAGAGGGGGGGGTGAATATAGTCAATCACTTTGACCTTTGATACTTATCAAATTTCTGCACTCAACCTTATCAGTAGCACAACGGAAGAAACAAAGGAAACAAAGCAGTGCAGAAAACAGAAAACGAAGGCAAACAAACACAACTAGCAAGATCGCTAACAAGGAGGGTTTACAAGGTTCGGGGATAACTTGCCCCTACTCCTTGGCGTGCCCTTAAGGTGGGCGATCCCTTGATCGTCGGCAGATCAAGCCCCGGTTATCACCGGATAGAAAGCAACCTCCTTCTCAGTGGAGAAACCTCTCCACAGCGTTTCAATCACAGATTTAAGTTTAAGCACAAAGAAACAACAAGAAGGATCTTACTCAAGCACTTAGCAAAGACAAGAACACAGCAAGCTTTCCTGAACTCCACCCAGCGGCGATCTCACGCAAGAAACCCTTCCTCGTGTCTTCCCGCTGTCGGACTCCAAGCCTCTTGTTCTCTCCTTCAAGCGCTCAAGTAATGGATGATTGCTTCTCGATTGCAGTAACTTGCTCAAGTTGATGAAAACTTCAGAACGCACAAGCTAGATGTGGAGAACACAAAGGCACAACAAGAACTTCGTTCGCAAACCCTAGAACTCTGCTTCAACGAAGCCTTCTTCCGCCCTTTTGTTTCTCCACTCAGCACTAGGTGATAGCATCTCCTGCAGCCTCCAGCTGCTTCCCTGCCAACGCCAGCTACCACTGAGCCCTCCCTGGACTTCCTGAGCTCCCCTCAGTCGGCAGCTCCAGTCGGCAGCTCCAGTCTGCAGCTCCAGCCGTTGCAACCTGAGATGGAAAACGGACAAACCTGCTCCAAGTAAAGCCTCCATTGACTTCTCCTTGAGTGTTTGAATCCTCCCCTGTCACCTGCAGCTTAATCAGAGTGTTTGAGCATCATATCACACAGTAAATCAAGTATCAGATGTAAGCAGCAGAGAATCGGATATGGTCAGGCGCGATCAGAGCGTCTGACAGTGCAATTTGAATTAAGGTGATCGGTCACCGGACCGATCGGAGACCCTCCTGATTGGTCACCAGACCGATCAGGCTGGGTCCAGACCGATCATGCTCCGTCCTGATCGGTCCCCAACGCTTGATTAGAAATCGCGATTTCTTTGGGACTCTCCTGGATCGATCACCAGACCGATCCCAGGTTGTGGATCGATCACCCGACCGATCCACCCCTTTATCGGGTGATTTCTGAGCTTTGCAGTCCAGACCTTCTGATCGATCACTGGACCGATCAGGAAACCTCCTGATCGGTCACCAGACCGATCAGGCTAGGTCCAGACCGATCAGGCACCGTCCTGATCAATCATAGAGAGGAACCTGCGATGCTGGATCGTTCTCCAGAACGATCTGCACAGTGATCCTGATCGGTCACCAGACCGATCAGGAGCAGTTCAGCAAGGGAACTCAACCTCACTGTTTGCTCCCTGATCAGTCACCAGACCGATCAGGAGCAAGGCAATAGGTGAAATGCGTACTCCCTGATCGGTCACCAGATCGATCAGTCGTCGCTGGATCGGTCACCAGACCGATCCACGAAGGAGCACCGTGCCAACTCCCTGATCGGTCACCAGACCGATCCAGGGGCTCCAACCTAGCCCTCCAAGCTAGGGTTTTATCCACCTTAACCCTCCAAGCTAAGGATTTTTCACCTAACCCTCTAAGTTGGGAATTTGCACCTAACCCTCCAAGTTAGGACTTTTCACCTAGCCCTCCAAGCTAGGACTTTTCACCCAACTCTTCCGAATTAGGACTTTCCAAACCTAGCCCTCCAAGCTAGGACCTGACCCTCCAAGCCAGGACTTTCACCTAACTCTCCAAGATGAGAATTTGCACCTAATCCTCCAAGTTAGGACTTTTCACCTAGCCCTCCAAGCTAGGACTTTTCACCTACCTTTTCCGAATTAGGACTTTTCACACACCTAGCCCTCCAAGCTAGGATTTTTCACCACCTAACCCTCCAGGTTAAGATTTTCCAACACCTAGCCCTCCAAGCTAGGATTTTCAACACCATGCCTGATCCCCGATCAGGACTTAATCATAATCAATAATCATCCACCTAAACTAAAATCGATGTCAACACCAAAACAACAATCAGGGCCAGACTGCATCAACACTTACAGAATCATTAGCGAAGCAAATCAGAAATCAAAACTGGGCTGACAACAATTTGAATTAAAGTTCTGAGGTGTTGATCGGTCACCTTAACCGATCAGACAACCTCCTGACCAATCAGACTTTATCATAATTGATCAAGTGATGTTCTGATCGGTCTCACTGACCGATCAGAGACTAGGGGATCGGTCACCAGACCGATCCCTAACCCTACTGG
>JAGFNQ010002744.1:193702-250848 GCA_024364735.1 Boesenbergia rotunda | reverse complement strand
GTCAAGGTGTCATTTTGTCTAACTAGACATTGACTTGGTTGGAAGTCATTGTGTAAACCCGTGTCACACAATTGACTGACACTTAGGAGATTAAATTTCATCCCCTTGACTAGAAGGACATTTGAAATTCTAAGACATTCGGATATTTGAATGTCTCATATCCCTATGACCTTAAGACTACCATTGTTTCCAAATGATACATTACCTCTACTTTTCTTGTGAAGTGTGGTAAACAATGATCTATCCCCGGTCATATGTTTGGAGCACCCACTATCAACGAACCAAGTTGATAGATGCTCCCCCTCAATCATAACCTACACAATACGAAAAATAGAAGATTTAGGTACCCAAACCTTGGGACCTAAAGTGTCAACTAAACATGACTTAGGCACCCATGCCTTGACCATTTTCTTTTGAGTCTTGGGTGTCCTAGATTGTCTCATGTCAGTCCTAGACATGAGAGACACAAATGAAGGTTCCTCAGGGCGATAACCAATACCGGCCCTATTGTACACCGCCCTTTGGGCATTTAGGATCATATCTAGGGTCTTAGAGCTAGTTGAGAATTTCTCAAGAATATTCTTGAGCTTCTCAACTTCACTCTTCAAAGATTGGTTTTCCTCTACTAACAAGTTATCATGCAAATCATTGGCTTCCTCACCCTTAGAGGACTTCAACTTTGCAATCTCGTGTTTCAAAGATTTAATTTCATCTTCTAGCAATTCAACATGCAAATCATCAATGTTATCATCCCTAGAAGCTTTCAATTGATCAACTTCTAATTGCAATGCTTTAGCATTATTTTTGGATTTCTTAAGCATACTAGATAAACATGCAATTGCTCTATAACACTTTTCAAGCTCGGGAGAAGTTACCTCTTCATCATCCGAAGATGATGAAGCCGCGTTTGAGGAGCTTAGAGATTCATCACTGCTCTCCTCACCAAGAGCCATGAGTGCCACATGCTTTGTGCTCTTCTCCTCCTTCTCCTCATCGGATGAGCTAGAGGATGACTCATCCCAAGTGGCCTTCAATGCCTTCTTCTTCTTCTTGAATTTCTCTTCTTTTCGTTTGGATTTCTCCTTCTTCTTCTTAAGCTTTGGACATTCATTCTTGAAATGCCCTTTCCTACCACACTCAAAGCAAGATGCATTATTCTTATCAAGCTTAACTTCACTAGAGTTACCTCTACCCTTGAAGCGTCGATCCCTTCGCATCATCCTCCTCACAAAGTTGGCCATTTCGGATGAAGAGGAGCTGCTGCCATCTTCCTCGGAATTGGACTTGGATTCGGAAGAGGATGAAGATGATGAGACCTCCTTCTCCTTCTTCTTCTCCTTCTTCTTTTTGTTGGTTCGGTCCCCTGCAACTAAAGCAATCCCCTTCTCCTTGGGGCATTTGTTAGCCATTTCATGCAATTCCATCTCACAAAATAAGTCATCTAACTTAACAATAGATAGATCCTTGGATACTTTGTAGGCATCCACCATGGATGACCACAAAGCATTCATTAGAAATGCTTTCAACACATACCTCACAAGGTCGCGATTCTCGACCTTTTCATCAATTGAATAAAGCCCATTGAGGACTTCCTTGAACCGGGTATGGAGTTCACTTACCGACTCATTTTCCTTCATGGCGAGATTTTGGAGTTGATTGAGGAACAAATCCCTCTTGGCAATTCTTGAGTCCCGGGTGCCTTCATGAAGCTCGATGAGTTTGTTCCACAAGTCCTTCGCACTTGTGAAAGGACCAACCTTGATGAGTTGATCTTTGTTCATGCCACATTGCAAAGTGACAACCGCCTTCGCGTCGGCTTCACTTTTTCTTGTTTGTTCGGCAGTCCACCTCCATGACTCCAGTTCCTTTCCTTCATCATCCTTAGGAGTGGTGAATCCCTCCTTCACCGCGAACCAAGTATGGATATCCATCTTCAAATAGTATTCCATCTTTGATCTCCAATATTGGAAATCGGCGCCATCAAAGAATGGAGGTCGGGTGGTGGAGAAGCCTTCTCTCAAAGCCATCTTGTTGATAACTCTTGGATGTTAAGCCGTAAACAGAGCCCCAAGCTCTGATACCACTTGTTGGGTACGAGATGGCTAGAGAGGGGGGGGTGAATATAGCCAATCACTTTTCTCTTGAGAACTTAGCAAGTTTTCTGCACTTAACTTATCAGTAGCACAGCAGCGGACTAAACAAAGGAAACTGAAAGAGCAGTTACTAAAACAAGAATGACAACAAGCAGAGACAACTGCCAAGAACGCTAACACGAGGGTTTACAAGGTTCGGGGATAACTTGCCCCTACTCCTTGGCGTGCTCTTAAGGTGGGCGATCCCTTGATCGTCGGCAGATCAAGTCCCGGTTTCACTGGATATAACGCAACCTCCTTCTCGGTGGAGAAACCTCTCCACAGCGTTTCAATCAAAATAAAGTTTAAGCACAAAGAAACTACGAGAAAGGTCTTACTCAAACACTTAGCAAGGACAAGAACACAGCTAGCTTCCCTGAGCTCCATCCAGTGGCGATCTCACGCAAGAACCTTCTTCGTGTCTTCCCACTGTCGGACTCCAAGCTCCTTGTTCTCTCCTTCAAGCGCTCAAGTAAAGACTGGTTGCTTCTAGGTCGCTTGCTCAATGTGATGAAAGCTTCAAGAACACAGCAAGCTCGTTGTGGAGAACACAAGGCGCGGCGAGAACACAAGTTTTCGAACTCTGCTTCCACGAAGCCAATTTCCGCCCTTTTGTTTCTCCACTCAGCATCAGGTGACAACATCCTCCGTAGCCTCTAGCTACCTTGCTGCCAACGCCAGCTATCACTGAGCCCTCTCTAGTCTTCCTGAGATCCCCTCAGCCAATCCCCAGTCTCGGCTCTAGTCTGCAGCTCAGCCGTTGCAACCTGAAATGGAGAATCGGACAAACCTGCTCCAAGGAAAGCCTTCGTTGACCTCTCATTGAGTGTTTGAATCATCCCCTGTCACCTGCAGCTTAATCAGACTGTTAGCGCATCAAATCATACAGTAAATCAAATATCAGAAGCAAACATCAACGAATCGGATACGATCAGACGCTCTGATCACGTCTGACAGTGCAATTTGAATTAAAGTGATCGGTCACCGGACCGATCCAGGGCGTGTGGGTCGGTCACCAGACCGATCCACTGCTTCGCTGGGATTCCCAGCTCTCGCATCTATACACGCCTGATCGGTCACCAGACCGATCAGAGTAAAGCCTGATCGGTCACCAGACCGATCAGAGTGAAGCCTGATTGGTCACCAGACCGATCAGAGTGAAGCCTGATCGGTTTCCAGACCAATCAGAATGAAGCCTGATCGGTCATCCAGACCGATCAGGGCAGATGAACAGGGATTTTTTAATTAGATCCAAGATCCCTGATCGGTCACCGGACCGATCCAGGACTTTGATCAGCAAGGGAACTCACTCACCGTCTGCTCCCTGATCGGTCACCAGACCGATCAGGAGCGAGGCAGCAAGGAAGCAGCCTGCTCCCTGATCGATCACCGGTCTGATCAGGAGCCACACAGTAGATTCCCAATCTCACTGTGCGCTCCCTGATCGGTCACCAGTCCGATCAGACATAGCTGGATCGATCACCAGACCGATCCACTAAGGAGTGGCGTGCCAATGTCCCTGATCGGTCACCAGACCGATCCAGAGACTCAACCCTAGCCCTCCAAGCTAGGAATTCATCCACCTTAGCCCTCCAAGCTAAGGATTTTTCCATCTAACTCTCCAAGTTGGGAATTTACACCTAACCCTCCAAGTTTGAACTTTTCACCTAGCCCTCCAATCTAGGACTTTTCACCTAGCCCTCCAAGCTAGGACTTTTCACCCAACCCTTCCGAGTTAGAACATCATCCAACCTAGCCCTCAAAGCTAGGCACCTGACCCTCCAAGCCAGGACTTTTTCACCTAATTCTCCAGGATGGGAATTTGCACCTAACCCTCCAAGTTAGGACTTTTCACCTAGCCCTCCAAGCTAGGACTTTTCACCCAACCCTTCCGAATTAGGACTTTTCCAACACCTAGCCCTCCAAGCTAGGATTTTTCACACCTAACCCTCCAGGTTAGGATTTTCCAACACCTAGCCCTCCAGACTAGGATTTTCCATGCCTGATCCCCGATCATGACTTAATCATAATCAATGCCATGCCTGATCCCCGATCAGGACTTAATCATAATCAATGATCATCCACCTAAACTAAAATCGATGTCAACACCAAAATAACAATCAGGGCAAGACTGCATCAACACTATGATCCCCTCGGGTTGCTCCATGTAGATTTTTTCTTCCAACTGACCATTTAAGAACGCAGTCTTAACATCCATTTGGTGTATTTCAAGGTCATACAATGCTGCAATGGCTATCAGCACTCGTATGGACGTAATCCTTGTCATCGGTGAGTAGGTATCGAAATAATCAAGGCCTTCCTATTGCTTGTACCCTTTAGCTACAACTCTGGCCTTATACTTGTCAATCGATCCATCAGCTTTATACTTGTGTTTTAGTATCCACTTACAACATAATGGTTTAGTACCAGAAGGAAGGTCTACTAATTCCCAAGTATGGTTATTCATGATGGACTCGATTTCACTATTGACAGCTTCTTTCCACAATGAGCCGTCACGACCAGAGAGAGCTTCGCTTAGTGTTCTTGGGTCCATTTCTAACATGAATGTCATGAAATCCGGCCCGAACGATTTCTCAACTCTAGCCCGTTTGCTCCGACGTGGCTCTTCGCTTTGATTGCCAATAGCCCTTTTATGCCAACTAAGTTTTGGAACATTATCTTTGTTAGAACTTCCGTTGTCATTATTTTGAACGTTTTCCTTCTTATTTGGAAACACGTCTTCAAAAAATATTGCATTCCGAGATTCTATGGTTGTACCCATGTGAATATCAGGAATGTCTGACTTATGAACTATGAAGCGATATGCACTACTGTTTTGGGCATATCCAACAAATATTGCATCGAACGTTTTAGGTCCGATCTTAACTTGCTTTGGCTTAGGTACTTCGACCTTTGCTAAGCACCCCCCCCCCACATTCAAGTATTTGTACGATGGCTTGCGGCCTTTCCATAGTTCATATGGTATTTTATCATTTTTCTTGTGATGGATTTTGTTGAGAATGTGGTTTGCTGATAATATGGCTTCCCCCCATAAATTCTGGGGTAAGCCTGAATTTATCAACAAGGCATTCATCATTTCCTTTAGTGCTCGATTTTTACGTTCGGCAACACCATTCAATTGAGGTGAGTAAGGTGCCGTTGTCTGATGGATAATTCCATATTCTGAACAGAATTCATCAAACGGTGCACCATATTCTCCACCTCTATCGTTACGAATTATTTTAATTCGTTTTTCAAGTTGATTTTCAACTTCCATTTTATAGGTTCTGAAAGCTTCCAGGGCTTCGTCTTTACTTCTTAAAAGAAAGATATAACAGAACCTCGTGCAGTCATCGATAAAAGTAATGATGTACTTTTTATCTCCTCTAGTTTACACGAATTTCACGTCATATAGATCACTATGTATTAATTCTAGAGGAGTCGTTGACATTTCCACCGAATGAAAAGGTAGTCTCGTCATTTTTGCTTCCACGCACACTTTGCATTTGTGTGTTTCGTCAACATCGATATTCGGTAATAAATTTAGTTTGACGAGACGTTACAGAGTTTTATTATTGACATGCCCAAGCCGATCATGCCATAAATTAAAATACTCAACAACATAGATGGAAGCTTTTAATTTATTACCATCAAAATTACGGTCTACAGTCATTACAACCATCTTGAACAAATTTTGTTCTAAATACCCTTTTCCTACGAAGACACCGTTCTTCGTAAGCACAAAGTTGTTGGATTGGAACACTAGTTTGAATCCGGCTTTAACAAGTGCCGATTCTGAAACTAAGTTCTTCCTGATGTCGGGAACATAGAGCATAACAATGAGAGTTAGCTCCTTCCTAGCTAGACGTCATTTTTAGAACAACTGTCCAGAGTCCAACAATTGAGGACGTCGTGGAATTGCCCACATAGAGCTTTCTTCCACTTATCGGGGAGTACTTAGAGAACATCGCCTTGTCCGAATAGACGTGGCGGGTTGCTCCAGTATCGATCCACCACTGCTTCGGGTTGTCCACCAAATTGGCTTCGAACACGACCGCAGTGAGATCCAGAGTGCTGAGATCTATGTCAGTGGAGGTTGCGACTTGGTTCGCAACATTATTCTGGCTCTTTGTTGTCTTCTTCGGGCGTCTGCAGTCTTTAGACAAGTGTCCTGACATTCCACAATTGTAGCACGTGCCCTTAAACTTTTTGCCTTGAGCCTTCTGGTTCGGGTTCTTCGCTTTTGCTTCCGTCAGGTTGGACATCTCGTCGACTGTCCGCTTTGTTCTTCTAGAGTCGGATAATTTTCGATTATCCTCCTCTATTCGCAGCCGCAGGATGAGGTCTTCAAGTCCCATCTCCTTCTGCTTGTGCTTTAGGTAATTTTTGAAATCCTTCCATGACGGAGGGAGTTTCTCGATTACCGCAGCAACTTTGAATGACTCGTTCAGCGTCATTCCTTTGGCGTCCAAATTATGCATTATCAGTTGCATGTCTTGGACCTGAGACGTGACGCTCTTGGAATCCACCATTTTGAAATCCAAAAACCGGCCGACGATGAATTTCTTCAGTCTGGCGTTTTCGGTTTTTATTTCTTCTCCAGCGATTCCCATAGTAACTTAGCCGTCTCCATTATACAATATACGTTATATAGCGCATTGTCCAGTGCATTAAGAACGTAATTGCGGCACAGGAAGTCTCCGTGTGACCACGCATCGCGAGCAACCTGGCTCCCAGAATTATTTTCCGTAGCGGCTGACGGGTCTTCACGCAGGAACCGTATAAGGTTCAGCGTGGTTAGGTATAACAACATCTTTTGCTGCCATCTTTTGAAGTCAGCTCCGTTGAATTTCTCCGGCTTCTCGGCGTGAGGGATGGCGGTGGGTATATCGTTGATTTTGAAGTCGGCTCCGTTCGACTTCTCGGCGTGAGGGATGACGGCGGTTGGTACATCGTTGACTCTGGCTATATCAGTTTGCCGAATAACTTTATTGTAGAGCAGATTCTCTCAACTTGCTGTGGTGGTGCAGTTCGTTACCACCTCAAATTAACATACAAGAGGTCTCCAGTTCGATTCCTCTTGACGTCAATTATTTATAATAATTGCACCAATATCGTTTTACGATGTTGGAGATTTATTCCTTCAATAATTTCGAATATATCTCCTCGGTATTTGACTTAGTCGATTCACGACCGTCGGAACTTCAGGGAGGTTGCTTTCGGAGGAAGCAAACTGATTGTTTCCACAGTGCTCACTAGTGTTGGACATTATCTCCGTAAAATGATATTGCTCCGCTACTGGTACTCACGGATAGCTTGCTCCGCTACTGGTGCTCACGGATAGCAGAAATTGTTTCCAAGATACAACGACGTCGTCTCGGAATAGTAGCACTTCAAATTCCGAGACCGGCGAACCTTCCATAGGCTTCTCAGACTCTCGATGCAGAAGAGGGAGGAGTGCAAATGCTTATAGATTGCAATGCTTGAATGAATGAAATGATCTAGTGGAGGGATCTATTTATATTGAGTGAAGAGGTAAGTACCCTTTGGTTCGGACAGATCTGGACCGTTCATAACGAAAGGGTATAATCCTTTAAAGGTCATTTAATCTCGTCCCTTGATCTGAAGAGTTATAACTCTTCAGATCCATCTTGATCTCGGCCGTCAGATTAGAATATTTAATCCGACGCTTCAAATCCATTCTCCCTCTTCACATTCAGATCTTTGATCCGACACTCCAGATCGCACCATCTTGCGATCTGTCCAGATTTTTGATCCGACGACCACCTTTGAGCGTATCTTGAACAATTAATTTCTCATTCACCCTTAATCGGTTTTGAACAAATAAATAGTCCAGATTTATCTACGCAAAACGTAGATTTCGATTTTGAAGTCAAACTTGACTTTCAATGACCGATGGCATCAAAATCGTATCCAACAGACACTACACACAAGCCAATCAGCAATAAGATCATTACAATGAACCCAATCTAAATATTTAGGATTTGTAGGTTTTGGAATTTTCAATTCGGCAATAATGAACCATAATTTTCCTCTCATAGAGATCCCACAACAAACGGCTTTAGCCCATGTATAATAATTTAGACCATTGAGAAGAGTAGGGGTCAATGTGAGTTTAGCAGCTCCGCCCATGAGAATTCGATAAGGATTAGAAGAAGAAGAAGAAGACGAAGAAGTGGAATCGGAGAGTTTCACAGAGGTTGTACGAAGAGCTTCAAGAATTTGTTTCACAATTTTGTCAGCCATAGATCCTATGAAAGTGAGAGGTGAGAAGAATGGTAAGGATGTAGCCAAGAAAAGAAGAAGCCAGAGGTTGGATTAGCCATCCTGGCTCTGATACCATAATTGAAAAGAGAGTGCGAAAAATAGCAAGCAAGGATTATATTCAAGTAAAAAAAAACAATAGGTACATAGAATGATTTATAGAGCCGTATTTATACACAAATCCTAATGGCTAGTAGAAACATGACTGCTAATACAATTAATGACAATTAATACAATTAACGACCATATCAAAATTCAAGAGAATTGAATTATGGAAACTGGGAATATTTTGTTAGTTGGTGACAGATTATGATGAAAATTGAGCTTTGGTCTGAATCATGGTGATAAGGATGGGCTCCAACTGTTGGGTTTTAGTTTCCCGTTCTGTTAGATTGCTCTCCATATCCCTGGATTAAAATTTTCTATTGATTAGAAACAACCCGGATGGAGAGGACCTTTCCGAATAATCATTTTCATCATCGTACTAAACGATTCGAGTGATCGCTTGAACAAACTTGTTGTTCAAGCAATCAAACTCTTCTAATGAATTAGCCGCAGAATAGACGATGATTTGATCGCCAATTTTTGTGTTTATCTTCGGGGTCCATGATAATTAACAACATACAATAAAACAAGAACAAGAAACAAGAATTATACCTCTTGTTTACCTCTTGATCTTCTATCGTATATCCTATCTTCTTCTTGGATGTCGTGTGTGCGACGATCTTCCATGAAACGAAGTCACCAAAACCAACTTCTTCTCCCTTCAAGCTTGCGCCAAAACCCTAATCTCCTTCTTGATACCGCCGGCCAAAAGGGAGGATGGAAACGCCTCCCTTTCTTGCCCTAGCTACATGCCCAAGAAGGAAAAAAGGAAGAAAAGAAGAGGAAGAAGAAGAAGAGATAAAGAATTCTCTCCTTCCTCCAAGCCCTAGCCGCCGGCCACCAATCCTTCTTCGTTGCCGCCGGCGCCGAAAAGAGAAGCCTCCTTGCCGCCGACCACTCCCTCTCCTTCCTTGTTGCGTGCTCCCTAAGGAAGAGAAGTGAAAGAAGAAGAGAAGAGAAGAGAAGGAGATGAGCTCTTCTTCCTTCTTCCCCACCGAGCCCTCCTCCTTGTTTGTTGCGGCGCTGAAAACCCTTGGAGAGAGAAAAGGAGAGGCTTAGGGTTAATTGTGTTGCCTTGGTCTCATGACTCATGAGGTATATATAAGCTATAATAGGGACTATGAGGAGGAGTTGGTTTTGGTCTCTTAATGGATCCAATGCCTGATCCATTAATGATAACTTGGTCCACTAAATGGTTATCATTGAACTACCGCACCAACTCCCATAATAATATATGGGCTCCACCATATTATGTGTACATAATCTTGTTGGTGTCGGAAGCACCAAAGTCAAACCTGTGTTTTGATAATGGCAAAGGATTCAGAAGTTAAGGTTTTTTTGTGATCTAACAATGCTACTCGAGTGTGCAGGAAAAGTCCTAGGTACACTAGGCACGAAGTCCTGGTTCTAAGAATTGGGCACTAAGTCATGGCCGCGGGTTGGGCACCTAAGTCCTGACATAAGGTTGGGCAATAAATCCTGGTCGTGGACTGGGTACCGAAGACCTGGTGAGTGAAGATGGGCAATAAGTCCTAGTCGCAGACTAGGCACGAAGACTTGATCTGGGAGATTGGGCAAAAGTCCAACCGGAGGAGCCGGTTGGCAAAAAGGTAAACTCTCCTGAGAGGAGTAGGTGAGGACGCGTTTCCCGTTGGAGGGAACATTAGGCGTCGGTTCGACCTAGGGTTCCATTTCGAAAGCCCAAAGTCAGAACCAAGACAGCTCAGGCTCTTAATCATGCTTAAATTCATATCATTTATATGTTATTTGTATTTTGGAACTAACCCTGGTTGTAGGAACGAAGGGATGGAGGTTTTTGCTCGTAAGCGCCTCAATGAAGGTAGGCGCCTGTTTGATCAGGCGCCTGTGTTGATACAGGCGCCCCAGACAAGGGTTCTTCCGAAGCAACTCGAAGCAAGCTGCCACATAAGCAAGTGAGGCGCCTGTGTTCATATAGGCACCCCAGTCAGCTCAGGCGCCCCAGTTGAAGGGATAAGTGCTGGCCAAGTCTGCGGATTGAGTTTCGCGCAGAATGGGCCACGTGTTAGGCGCCCCCTTCAACACAGGCGACCCAGTGACTGCTATATAAAGGGGTTCACCCCCTTGGCTTCATAAACAACTTCTTCCTTCGCATTCCTTCAACCGCTCTGCTCCAAACACTCCTTGCTCAAGACTCAAGTGCCAACGACGACCCGCGGCTCCGACATTCTAATCTTCCGGTCCTCGATATAATTTTTGTTTAAGTGTTGTATTTTAAATTCTATATTTGTACTCAAGTTGTAATAATTTTACGCAATATAGAATTGCCCATCGTAAACGGTCAAGGACCGTGGGCCTTGGAGTAGGAGCCGACTGCGACTCTGAACCAAGTAAAACAAACGTGTTAGCGTTGTTTTGCTTTTCCACTGCGCAATTACTCAAAGTTTTCTGAAAAATTGTCGATCGATATTCACCCCCTCTACCGATTCAAATCGATCCCACAAATCTCTCTATGTTTAAGATCTCGCATGTCCATTAATTAATTAAATTACTTACAATTTAATTAATTAATATCTAACTCCATAAGTTGTATTACTCGTCCTTATCATCATGTCGGACCAAGTCCGCCTGCAGGATTTATATGATGAACTTTATGAGCTCCTCAAGGGGACATCATCATCCTAATGTATTAGGACACAGTTTCCTTCTATAATCAACGACACACCATGTAAATAATATTATTTCTCAATTTACCAGACCTATTGATTAATTTAACAAATAAATCTCGCCCATTAGTAAATCAAAGAAATAGATATTAAGTACATGTGTCCATTATTATATCGGGATTAAGAGCATGTACACCATAATATCTAAGGTCTGATTCGATTATATAGTTAGTATAAAATGAATCACCTCTAAGTCGGTCATGCTCAATACACACAAAGTGTACTAGTATAATTTTATAGTTAAGATAGACTAATACCAAATTACACTACAACCATTCTGATGGTTTGTCTAAATCCATCTCGGTTGTGAGCCACTATTTATACTTCACAAGGGACTGATAACATAATCTTCTGTGTGACACCACACACCATGTTATCTACAATGTGAAGTAAAGGACAATATGCACACATATAACAGATATAAAATACAAACAATGACCATATGATTTTTATTTCAAAATATAGATGTTCATACAAAAGTTATGCTTTTAATATACATCCCAACGCCAATCCCACCAAACTTTTGATTTTATTAAAAGTTAAGAAGGAGAGGGGATGTGAGAAGGGGCTACAACTTTGCTAGCTGTTGGTGAAAAAAGAGGAGAAAAAGATATAAAAAAATAAAGAGGGTGTCAGGTGGAGTTACTGGCGCGTGGAAGAGGGATGAGGGTGCATAGAAGAGGGTTGACACTAGGTGGTGGGCTGTTGCACGTATGTGGAAGTTGAGGTGGAGAAACAAGAGGGTTTTATAAAAATATCCTAATTATTCTAAATCGAATGAATCAATTTAATCTATCACTCGCTTTAATGATAATTTGGTCAAATCAAACCCAAAATAATTTTGGTTTGAACAAACATAATCATTATATCCATGCCTACTCATTGGATTTAGTAGAAATCCAGTCCGATTTTAATTCAACACCTTTATTTCTTGTTAAATGAGTTAGTTTGCTTATTTTCTATTTTTTTAATCAGTACTTAACAATTGCTATAACTTTTATATATCCACAACATATGAGGACAAGAATAGGATGGTGCTAGTAACATACATGGTTTTTGTAATGAATTACATGCTCTTTTCTTGAAAAATTATTCATATGCATATTATATATGTTATTTCGCTTATCGACATCAACTAGTAATAACGGCAACTATTAAAAAAGAGATATTCATTTAGTTATTCTTTTAAAAATTGAATTCCATTTGTAATATCATTAACACATTTCCTTTATGTCATGCTGAATTGCATTCTCCTCAAAGAATTGTTGTTGTGCATATGATAGCTACTGATGAATGTGATACTGGTAGAGAATGTAATCAAATTGAAAATTTACTATGAGCGGGAAAGACATATTGAAGTAGTTAATTTTGACTCAATTTGTAGTATGATTGATATATAGCTATTATCTGTGTTTGAAAACATGGTAGATGATAGGTCTTCTAACTCAATTAGTGGTGAATTTAGTGATTGTTGAATGCATTGAAATGTTTTGATTTCATATTTATATTACACTTGACGCAAAAAGAACCGTGAATAACAAATATGTTTTGTCAAGCATTGGAAGAGAAATCTAGATATTTTAAATGCAATGGGCTATTTTTCAATTACTAAAATATTGATTTATACTTTAAGAGAATAAGGATTTGTTCTTCTACTTAGTTATGTGAAAAAAATTTATGTCAAGTTTGACGTTGAGATATCACTACAAAAAAATAGTCATTTAGGGATGAAATTTTTTGATGAAAATTTTTCGTCGAAATTTGCAATAAATTTTGTGACAAAACATAAATTGTCACTAATCAACGAATTTTGCAATGAAATAATTTCATCACAAATTAGCAAAAAAATATTTTTTTAGCCAAATTCTTTGGAATTTAGAAATCACCTTCAATATTAATTGCATATTCTACGATGTGTTCATAATTTGCCACAATTTTTAGGACGAAAAAGTTATTCATTGCCAAATTTACAATGAATAATGAATTCATTGCAAATATTTATGAACATCCTATCATACATTTTTATGATTAATTTTTTTTTATTTTCCTATAATTTTTAGGAATTATTGATATTTATTTTGATTTTTTTAATTTTGTGATTCTATGATGAATCAATGAATTCATCCTTGATTTGGTGAGAAATCAATGAATTCGACACAGATTTAGAGACGAATCCATGGATTTGTCGCAAAATGATAATTTTCAAAAAAAATAAAAAATAATTACGTCTTGATTGACTGAATGAACTCAGAATAATATAAAACCAGTTACTATGTGTTCGTATCAATTCCCTAATTATTTTCATGCCTTCAAACTTAAATTTGAACCAATATATTAAGATCAGTGATTTTTTTAAAAATGAATTATATTTTTCAGAAACTTGTCTTCAAAAAATTACTTATCTCAATATATTAGGTTGAATTTATGTTTTAGAGCATTTAAATAATTAGGAGATTTATACAAATATGTAAGAACTAGTTCAGGTCATTCAAATCTCTCTAGGTTGATTAATTAACTATGGAAAGTGTTATTTTAAAAATAAAATAAAATTTCCTATCTGAAACGAATCATGGATTCATCGCAAATTAGCAATTTTATTTTATTTTTTAAAATAAATTTTTTCATAATCGATTAATTGACCTAGAGAGCTTGGAATGACCTGAAACCAATTCCCAAATACTCATATATATATATATATATATATATATATATATATATATATATATATATATATATATATATATATATATATATATATATATATATATTCTAATTATATTTATGCCTTCATACTTAAATATAAACTAATATATTAAGATTGGTAATTTTTTTAACATGAATTAGATTTTTTGGATACATTCATGTTCAAAATATGATTTATCTCAATATATTAATATAATTAATATTTTAGGACATTTATATAATAAGTAAAACTAGAGGAACACATAGAAACTGATTATATTTTATTTCAAGCTCTTTAAATCCATCAATCGAGTTCGGAAATATTATTTTTTTATTAAAAATATGACTAATCTATGACGAATCCATGGATTCGTCGAAGAATTAGTGATGAATCCATAGATTCATTGTAGAATGGGTTTTTTAAATAAAAAATAAATATATCTAAAAATGATTGATGAACCTAGAGAGATTAGAATGATATGAAACCAATTCTTATGTATTTCTTTAGTTTTCCTGATTATATCTATGCTTTCAAACATTAATTTGGCATAATATTTAAATCAGTGATTTTTTTAACTTCAAATGAGTCTAAGAAGTTATATCCATAACTCATTTTAAGATTTTTACTAAGTCATCAATGTTTTATGTCCATGTGATTGACATAGCTATGGGAAAAAAATATTGGGTTAAATTGATGTTTGAAGATTTGAATATAATTAGGAGAGCTAAAGGAACTCATAAGAATATATACATGTCATTCCGAGCTCTCTAGGTCTATCAACCGATTTTGAACATATTCATTTTTTTTAAATACTCATTCTGCCATGAATCTATGAATTTGTCGTAGATTTGGCAATAAATATACGGATTCGTAGTAGCTTTGATGATGAATCCATAGATTTATTATAGATTTGGTGACAACCCCAAGGATTCATAGTAGAATGAGAATTTTTAAAAATAAGAAATAAATATGTCTGAACCCGATTGATTGACTTAAAGAGCTCAGAATAATATGAAATCAGTTCCTATATGTTCGTATTAATTTCTTGATTATTTCCATGTCTTTTAAATTAAATTTGAACAATATATTAAGATTAATGATTTTTTAAATATGAATTAGATTTTTTTTGGAAATATTCTGTTAGTGCAGTTAACACCAATAGTCAAACTTTGATTTTGATGTATAGAAAATTGGTTAAGGTTAGATATTGTGTTTTCTAATTTGTTTACCAAGTGTGCAAGATTGAAATACTTGTTAGGACCTAACACCAGGTTGAAATCTTATTAGGTCTGGAGGATCTGATAACTGGCAGGAAGACTAGTTGGATCCGCGGAACTTGACAACTAGTCGAAGCCCAAATAGATTGATATCTGGTAGGAAGTTCCATTGGATCTACGATTCTGTCAATTAGCTGAAGTCCAGATGAGACATCTGGCAAGAAGACTTAGTAAGTCAAAAAGTCATGTAAAGTCTGTAAATGGTAAGTGAACGTAGGTCACTGGAGGATATATATATATATATATATATATATATATATATATATATATATATATATATATATATATATATGTTAATGTGCTAACTCATTGGTGTAGGTTTTAGAGTCTCTAAAGCAGGGTGATTGATTTAGGCGCTTGGAAGGGATCCAAGCGCTTGGAACTGAGGTGCCTCAAAGGCATAGAGGTGTTTTGAAATGGATAAAGTTTCGATGAGCGAAGTCTCATTCGTTAGCGTTTTAGGCACCTCAATGCAATAGAGGTGCTTAGAAGGATAGAGACGCATGGATGTAGATAAGCTATGATGAGGCTAGATCTGGATCAAGTTTGTTCAGATAGAGACGCCTCATTGGATATAGAGCACCTAAATGAGCCTATAAAGAGCCTTATAGAAATGCTCGACCATCACCATGGATATAACTTTCATACGAGCTTCGATGATCACTCTGCTACTTCCTCCTTGCACTACAGCCATAATACTACTCTACTATGCCTGATCGCTACTAGAAGACATGTCACACCCCGAGACCAGAGGAGCTGCTGATGCAATATAAAATCGGACAACATCTCCCTTGTACGACGGACAATTTAGAACACTCACACAATACCACGCAATATAATAATGGCCTTAGGCCTCAAAACAAGAGATATAGTATAGGAAAGTAAATGCATCTCAGAATTAAAACCATAATACTCATCTGAGTTGCTCTCTGGGCAGGCACGCAACAAAATAATACCCATAAAGTCCAACAAAGGACTCAAAAATACAAAACCCCATCAAATACACACAATACAAGTCCACGACAGAGAAACCAATATAGAAATAAGAAATATGCTGTAATAGAAATAGAAACTCGCGGAAGCACACAAAGCCGGAGTCATAGGGGTCTGGGACTGACAATTGGGCTCCCCTATCGACCTATTGACCTGAAAATAGAAACATGGTGACGGGTGATGAGTCTAAGTGGACTCTATGGGTATAAAGAAAGATATACAGGGCATAATAAATAGCTGAATAAGCTATACAGAAACAACAGGATACAGTCCTATATGGAAATATCAGAATATGAATAACCAAAAAGTATCAAATGAATGTGCATAACAGAAATCAACCTATCTTGATCATAAAAAGCTTGTATCAAATGAGCAGGTGTAGGGTCATCGAACCAAACACATAATATCTCCTGTATGTACATGTCAAATATATGTAGCAAACAAATGCAACAATCAGAATCAAATGCTCAATGCATATGATGTAATGACATGGTTACCTCTAACACCAGTTAAGTCACTGAGACATGCCATATGTGTCGGCCGAGTGGGTAGGGCTGTGACACTGTACACACTCTGCGATCACTGCTCCTGAGTGACCGAGTGGACAGGATGCTGGCGGGGGACCACCCCTTACCCTAAGTCATATGGGGGAGTGTCGCTCTCATCTCCCCTGGTCTATGGGAAGAGAAGGGATCATTGCTTGCTACCACGCTCTAGAACCACTACCTAGAGTGCCCGAGTGGAGCAGTATAGAGCAATGCACACACCCAACGATATCCACTAACCCATAAGTGGTCATGTGTGCAGATCATGTAACTGGTGATGGGCTCAGACTATAAGAGATATCGATGATCGCTAGCATGCAACAGTGCATGGATGGTACATGACTCTAACACATGCAACCCCTCCTAGTCATCATACATAACTCAACCTAACATGCATAGGTCGATCACATGTATAATAACCTAATCATCATCCATCTAGGTACAAATGCAAGTATAACTAGAAGTCGATCCATGCATATATAAAGTGACATGCCACTATATCTACGTACACATGCATACATGAATACTATACAAAATTAGATGGCAAATATAGAAATTGTATAGACAAAAATTAGATCATCTCAAAAATCAAGCAATAACTATCAAGCAGGATAACAACGGTAACAGATATAAGGTAAATAAAACCTACTGCAATAAACATAGACAGCTATGCATAAAGATAATGTGGATCTATAGAAAACAAGCAAGAAGTGCCCGCCTCAAAGTAGGAGTTCGTATTAAATGAGAACCTCCCATCGAGTAATCAACAATAATAAATCCAAATCAGTGACCTATATCAAAGGACATATTTAAATAGCTATTATAAAGAAAAAGTAACTAGCTATACAAGTCCCTAAACCGTATTAGGGTTAACTTAACCCTCGTATTTCACTTAATTAATCTAATTAAATGATTAACCTTTACTACTTTTGGAGTTAGGTTTAAGTTTAGGTTCAGTCCACCCCTAAACTAGTATCCAACCTAACGCACTGTAAACATGCTCCAAAAGGACATCTCACGGATAAAAAGCAAGAAGTATCACCTAGAACACAACTACTCTAATTCATAACATAATCTAAAACCTCCTAAGCACCCACCCAAGGCCTTAGCTATATGAATAACATCACAGAACAAATCCTACTCCACCTATCACAACCCTATCCAAGAACACACGACCCGAATCCATCAAGATCATAGCTCCTCTAAAAGGAACCGTTTCAATGGCAATTCAAAGCAACTTCCCATGGCACACAACCCTCTACACCTCAAAATAGGGGCACGACAGATTTCCCTCAGCAGAACAAAGTACCATAGTTATAAAGTTCAACAAAATCAAAAGGAACCAATTGCCATACACACACCCTCTCCTACAAATCTGCTCACGGTGAGGATCAAGACCAGTACAGATCAACATGGGAGCTCAAACCAAATCCACTAGAGATCAAGGATACAAGCACAGTCTTGTCTAAATTTTCTTAAAATCAATCCCCTTGATCACAATTGGAATCACTCAACGCAATGAAACTGAATGGTACGGCTTGGCGGGTTTCCTAAGCGAATACTTAGTCGTCCTTGAGAGACCTCTCCATGTCTACAGATTAAAAATTAATCTGAATGGAGACCCGTCTCCCAAACGACCATCTCATCATCGTATCGATCATTTTGAATTACAACTTAGCCAATCTCAAAGATCGAGCCTTGTAATTCGCCTAACCGATCGACCACGAAAAAAACAACGTGTGGATCGCCGAATTTTGTGTTTGTTATCAGGGTCCAATTAATTAATTATCAATGATAATTAACAACTAATTATGAACATGATAATTAATTAATCTACACATGAAATGATAAGAATAACAAGGAGCCAAGGAAGAAATTTATGTTGGATCGAGAGAATACGATAGAGGGGGGGTGAATATCGTAAAACACTTTTCGGATTCGAGGTTAAGAGAATACGCAGCGAAATTGAAAACACAGCACAAGAACTCAAGCTATTTTACTTGGTTGGGAGTCGCGGTCGGCTCCTACTCCAAGCCCCACGGTCGTTGACCATTTTCTGCGGGCAATTCTATATGTGCGTAAATGTTTACAGAAAAATATTACAGTTGTAGTACAGTAAACTAAAAATTAAACTCTTCGTTACCGACGCCCGATGTGGATTGTGCTTCGGAGCAGAGGGTCATCGTCGGCGCTTGAATCTCGAGATGGAAGGTTTCCGGAGCAAAGCGCTTGAGTCGAAGAGCGTATTGGCGTTGGAATAATTGTTGTCAAAGCCTTGGGAGTCGAGCCCCTTATATAGTGCACCTGGGGGTGCCCGGGACGCTGGGGGCACCCTCCACGTGTCTCCCGATCCGTAAACCCTCATCCGCAACTCGGTCAGCCCTTATCCCTCCAGGATCAGGCTCGGGGTTTGACGGGGGCGCCCAGGAAGCAGGGGGCGCCCGGGTTGACTTGGTCTGCAGGCTTCTCGCTGACTTGAACTCTATCTGCTTCGTTGGCTTGGACCTAGGGCGCCCGAGGCATCCGGGGCGCCCAGGAGCACTGGGGCACCCGGGAGCAAGGGGGTGCCCGACCCAGTGTGCTTCCGAAGCGTTTTCTTGCTTAACTCTTCTTTGGCTTTGACTCAGGGCGCCCGGGACCTCCCGAGCGCCCAACCCAGCTGCTGCCCCTCTGCTTTGGGGCGTTTTGAGATGCAGAAACTCGTTCCTTCGGTCCTGCATCCAGGGTTAGTACCATACAAAACAAAGCAAGCATGTTAGTGAACTTTACAGCCGTAGCTGTCTTGGTTCTAACTTTGGGTCTCCAAAATAGAGCCCTAGGTCGAGCCGACGCCTAATGTTCCCTCGATGGGGAACGCGTCCTCACCTACTCTTCTCAGGAGAGTTTACCTTTTGCCAACCAGCTCCTCCGGTTGGACTTTTGCCCGATGCACCTGACTAGGTCTTTGTGCCCACCTTCCGAGCAGGTCTTCGGTGCCCAGCTCCTTGCCAGGACTTCGTGCCCAGCTCCTTGCCAGGGCTTCGTGCCTAGTCCTCGACCAGGACTTCGTGCCCACCTTCCGAGCAGGTCTTCGGTGCTCAGCTCCTTGCCAGGGCTTCGTGCCCAGTCCTCGACCAGGACTTCGTGCCTAGTGTACCTAGAGCTTCTTTTCCTGTATACTTAGTGAACATGTTAGATCACAAATAGTACTTAACTTTGAATCCTTTGCCAATATCAAAACAAGGTTCGATATGGTGCTTCCTGCACCAACAATTTATACCTTTCTTTACCTCGTAGTCTTCTACCTTATATCCATTCCCTCTTGGACATCGTGTGGGCGATGAGCTACCAAGAACCGGAATCACTAAGGGCACCAACACTTCCTCTTTGACATGTACAAACCCTAGCCACTAGGGAAACCGGCGCACCTCCTCTTCCTCACCTAAGCACTGCCGACCAAACACCAAAGAAGGACCACCTTCTTCACGCCATCTTAGAGGATGAATAAAGGAGGATGAAGAAGAGAAAAAGTTCTCTTCCTCACCACCAAAACCTAGCCGTTGAGACCTTCCTCCTTTCTAGCTCTCGCCGGCGCCAACAAGGATTGAGAGCTCCTTGTTTTTCCGGCCGCTGACCACCCTCTGCCGCTCCTTCTTAGTGCACGCCCAAGAGGAAGGTTAGAGGGCAAGAGATGAAGAAGAAAACTCCACCCTAGAAACATCTTCCACCTCCCTTTGTCACAGGCGCCACTTGACCTAGGAGAGAGAGAGGTTGAGAGAAAAGTGAGAGAGAAGCCTAGGAATTATTGTGTGTTGGATTGAGCCTTGGTTTCATGATTCCATGGGGTATATATAGGGCTAAGGTAGGGACCATGAGGAGGAGTTGGGTCTTGGCCCACTAATGGATCCAAATCCAATCCATTAATGAAGATCCATTCCACTAAAAGATCTCCATTAAACTTCCTCACCAACCCTCATATTTTCATATGGGCTCCACCTATTATGAGTACATCCATCTCCCCATGTTTAAGATATCGAATGCCCGTCGATTAATTTAAATTACTGACAATTTTAATTAATCAACTTCTAACTCCTTGACTAGTACCACTCAACCTTATCATCATGTCGAATCAAATCCACCTGCAGGGTTTAACATGATAAACCTTATGAGCTCATCAAGGGGGCATCATCATCCCGACTCACCAGGACATGAATTCTATCAATAATCAACGACACACCATGTAATTAATATTATTTCCGAACTTATCGGGCCTATCGATTTAGCTGAATAAATCTCGCCCATTGGTAAATCAAAGAAATAAAATATTAACTACACGTGCCCATTATTATATCGGGATTTAGAGATTGTACTCCATAATAATCTGAGGTCCAATCCAATTATAAAGTTAGTACAAATTGGATGACCTCTATTTTGGTCCTGCTCAATGCACACAAAGTGCACTAGTATAATTCTATGGTCAAGACAAACCACACCTAATTACACTACAACCATCCCGATGGTTTGTGCAACTCCATCTCGGTTATGAGCCTCTACTTATACTATGCAAGGTACTGATAACATGATCTTCTGTGCGTCACCACAAACTATGTTATCTACAATGCAAAGTATGAGACTGTTTATCCATATACTAATTTAAATATGCAACTGTGTTATTGTGATTCTCTTTCAAAATGTAGATGATCATATAAAAAGACAAGTCTTTTAATATACATCTAACAGAAACAAGAACACGACAGAAACCAGAATTTCCATACCGATACTACAAATCCAAATCAAAGAACTAGGATAAATTCCCCACCAAGATCAATAAACAAGGAACTAATGGCAAATCAACAAACAGAATAGCAACAATCCAAAACGAAACTGTTGTTAAACTCCAAGACAGAAAAATTCGAAACTGACTTACCATCACAACCCTAACTCGATCGCAAGAAAGAGTTCTATGTTCCATGTACTGATCTACAACATTCCTCCCCAGAAGGACTCCTAAATAATACCCAATTAATAGAACTTACCTGATACACCACACTCGTAGCCTTCCTCTACCCTGATCTACTATAATCGGTAGCCAAATGTGGAATCTAGATAAGCGTCCTTCTTCAACGCACCTTCCCCAACTCCAAATCACTTTCCATTGTGAGAGACCAGCCCACAGCAAAGGAAACTAGTGCCAGATTCAACATAGGTGAGTCAGTATCAAGAAACACAAAAAAGGCCAATCTAGATCAAGTAAAGATCCACTAGAAACCCAAGGCTTACCCTAAGTTGGTAGTCGACAAGGACCTTGACACCAGCTCTCTCGACCACCGACGATAGTGGAAGAAGAAAAGAGGGAATCGACTATCGATTGGTGAGATTGCAACACAGAGGAGAGGTTGATCCATGGAAGAAGGTCCCTCCCTACAATTCTCTCTAGCTCGGACAGCTTCCTCAATCTTTCACCACGGTGATGGCAACGAAGAGGGTAGCTTCAACTCACAATCAAACAAGGAAGGGGAAATGGGGTTGGGCGGATGAAGAGCTTTACCGATTTATGTGCTGCCATTTTGCACATTAGCCCTCCAAGATTAGCTTATCCAGGTTTAGCGGTTGACTTTAGGGCTTTTAAGTGATAACCCTAAAACCCTTCTATGCTCTCTCGACCATCGGAACCCTAAAACCATTGGAAAAATTTCTCAAAAAAATTTCTGGATCGGGTTTCAATTTTCCTTTGAGGCGCCTTAATTCCAGACGCTTGGAATTGAGGTGCCTCAAAGGCATAGTGGTGTTTGGGAATGGATAAAGCTTCGATGCGCAAAGTCTCATTCGTTAGAATTTCAGGCACCTCAATGCAATAGAGGCACCAAGAAGGATAGAGGCGTCTGGATGTAGATAAGTTATGATGAGGCTGGATCTGGATCAAGTTTGTTCGGATAGGGATGCCTCATTGGAGATAGAGCACCTAGATGAGCCTATAAAAGAAAAACTCAACTATCACCATGGATATAACTTTCATACTAGCTTCGACGATCACTCTGCTACTTCGTCCTTGCACTGCAGCCGTAATACTACTCTACTATGCCCGACCGCTACTAGAAGACTGACACCAACACATGAGCTTCTACACTTCTACATTCTTGTTGGTAATGAATTTATTTTTTATGCAAATTTATTATACTTGCAAAAGTGGAAGGGTGTTACACTTTCCTTGTTCTTTGTATTCGACTATCCTACTGGGAGTTTATCTATAGAGTGATTTAGTGGATTACCTAGTAGAAAGGTCTAAGGGACCTGGGCCTTGGAGTAGAAGTCGGCGAAGGCTCCAAACCAAGTAAAAATAATTTTTGTGACTTTTATTTTCACTTAGCTCTTTTCTATTGCACACTATTTTCAAAAAGTTGAAAGATTTTAAAACTCACGTGATCCCCCCCCCCTCCTCTCACGTGCATTAATCCTATACATTCATCTTCAAAAAAATAATTGATCTCAATATAATCGGGAGATTTATAGAATACGTAGGAATTGATTTTAGATCATTCCAAGCTCTCTAGGTCGATTAATTGGCTATGGAAAGTTTTATTTAAAAAAAATAAAATCAATCTGTGATGAATCATGGATTCATCACAAATTTGGCAATGAGTCTGATGAATCGTCGGTAAATTTGCGACAAATATGTGGATTTGTCCCAGATTGACAATTTTATTTTTTTTAACAAAATTAAAAATGTATGTAATCGATTGATCAACTTGAGAGCTTGAAATGACCTAAAACTAGCTCCTACATTTTCATATAAATCTCCTGATTATATTCATATCTTCAAACTTAAATTTGAACTAATATATTGAGATCAGTGATTTTTTGAACACAAATTAGATTTTTTACAAATGAGATTGTTCAAAAAAATTGGTTATCTCAATATATTAAATTAAATTAATATTTAAGAGCATTTATATAATCATGAGAACTAGAGGAACATATAGGAACTAGTTTTATGTCATTCCAAGCTCACTAGGTTCATCAACCGATTTCAGAAATAATATTTTTTTAAAAAAAAATTATGCCCAATCTACAACGAATCCATGGATTAGTTGCAGAATTGGTGACAAATCCATGGATTCTTCCAAAATTGGTGACAAATCCAAAAATTTATCATAAAATGGGTATTTTAAAAAATAAAAAATAAATATGTCCGAAATCAGTTGATGAACCCAATGAGATCGGAATGATAAGAAATTGGTTCCTATGTGTTTCTTTACTTTTTTTTTAATTATATCCATGCTTTTAAAGATCAATTTGATCTAATATATTAGATCATTGATTTTTTAACATCATAATGAGTCTAATAAGTTAAATTCATAATTCTTTTTACGATTTTTACTAAGTCATCAATTGTTTTAAGTCCATGAGATTGACTTAGCTAAGGAAAAAAATATATTGGGTCAAATTGCTTTTTTAAGACATGGATATAATAAGAACCAAAGGAACACATAGGAAAAAGTATCATGTCATTCCGAACTCTTTAGGTCTATCAACTGATTTCGGACATATTCATTTTTTTTAAAAAATGCCAATTCTGTGATGAATACATGAATTCATCATAGATTTGGTGATGAATATATGGATTTGTAACAATTTGGCAACAAATCAAGGATTCATTGTAGAATGGGAATTTTTAAAAAATAAAAAATAAATATGTTTGAAGTTGGTTGATTGAGCTAAAAAGTAAGAATAATATGAAACTAGTTCCAATGTATTCATATCAATTTCTTAATCATTTTCATGCCTTAAAACTTAAATTTGAACTAATATATTAAGATCAGTGATTTTTTGAACACGAATTAGATTTTTTAAAAATATTCATCTTCACAAAATGACTGATCTCAATATACTGATTCAAATTTAAGTTTGAAGTCAAGAATATAATCAGAAGATTTATATGAACATATAGGAATTGGTTTTAAGTCATTTCGAGCTCTCTAGATTGATTAATTGACAATCGAAAGTTTTATCTTTTTAAAAAATAAAATTGCCAATCTGCCATGAATCTTGTATTAGTCGTAGATTTGGCAATGAATTCGATTATTTATTTCCAAATTTGGTGACACATCCAATGATTCATCGCTAAATTTGAAACGAATATGTGGATTCGTCGTAGATTGACAATTTTACATTTTAAAAAAATAAAATTTTTCATAATCAGTTGATTAACCTAGAGAGCTCAGATTGACCTAAAACAGTTCCTACATGTTTGTATAAATCTCCTAATTACAAACATAAATTTGAACCAATATAATGAAATCATTGATTTTTGAACATGAATTATATTTTATTAAAATATTCATTTTCAAAAATTGTTGATCTCAATATATTGGTTAAAATTTAAGTTTGACAGTATGAATATAAACATGAGATTTATATGAACATGTAGAAAATGAACTTAGGTCATTCTGATCTCTCTAGGTCGATTAATCGACTATAGAAAATTTATTTTTTAAAAAAAATTAAAATTGCCAATTTTCGATGAATCATGGATTCATCATAGATTTAGCGATGAATCCAATTATTCATTGCTAAATTTGGCAATGAATCCAATGATTCATCTCAAAATTTGCAATGAATGTATGGAATCATCGTAGATTGACAATTTTATTTTATTTTTTAAAAAAGTTTTAGTAATCAGCTGATCAACTTAGAAAGCTCAAAATGATCAAAAACCAGTTCCTATGTGTTCATATAAATTTCTTGATTATATTCATGACTTTAATCTTTTGAACTAATAGAGTTCTGATACACTCAATGAAAAAACTCAATGAAATGCTCAGTGAACATGTCTGATTATCGCTCGAACACCATCGGTGACCTTTGGCCACCGTCCCGAATCAAACAATACCCGGGGGGCATGGTGAACCCGTCGGGGATCGCTACATGTAAAGTATTATGTCCTTTACTGAGCTTTTCCTTGAGATTTTTCACATACTATATCATTTTCCAAACCAATATATTGAGATCAATGATTTTTTAAACATGAATTAAAAATTTTGAAATACTTTTGTGTTCTAAAATTACTTTTCTCGATATATTAGGTCAAATTAATGTTTAAGGGCGTTTATATAATCAGAAAAACTATATAAATACATAGGAATTATTTTCAGGTCATTCTATAAAATATGGCAATTAAATTCTAATGGTTAAATTAGGAAATAACCTTATAGAATTTTACTAGATTTTTTAGATATTTTTTTGGATTTTTTTGGTATCATTTTGGTATTTACAGGGATAAATCAGATAAAAAGGGAAGCTTGATTTAGGATACTTGAATTAATTGAGGAGATGTTAGTTTTTCTAAATCAATTTTGATTTAATTAAATTCGTAGGTTTAATTGGGCTGAAACCTTTCTCATTGGCTAATCCCTCCTCTCTAGGGTTGGCAATTTCCTACAAATCCGATGGTGGATCTAATATCCAGCCCGAATGGAGGAGGGCATGGAGGGACTATCAATATCCAAATAAATAAATAAATATATATATTAAAGATTTTTCCCCAAAATCCACTAACTATTTATGTTGAATTAGGAATAGATTATATAGATGTTTAATCTATTTTTTAAATTATATATATATATATATATATATATATATATATATATATATATATATATATATATATATATATTAAATATGATATTAATTCTAATATACTTTTGTTGAATGATATAGTTGGATGAAAAGAAGAAAAATTATTAATATATAAGATATCCAATCTTTTAATGATTATGGGTATTCGGATGGATACTCGATGGGTATGAGGATGGAGGATATAGAATCCGACCTGAACTCGACCCATTGCCATCCCTACTCCTCTCTCTGCCCTGACTCATCGCCACCTACCCTTCTCCTCCTTGCGGTGCCGACCACCAACCCAAATGGTCGACGCCGACGACCGTGACGTGCAGGGCATCGCCAGTGTAGTGATTATTCCTCGACTACCATCAATGCTATCACTGCCGGCTACCTCTCCCAATCTGGATCTCCCTGTGTCAATTTGACCACCACCAAATCTCACTACCACACTGCTGCCCCTTTCCTCTCCCCCTAGCGCAACTCAATCAAGTCAGAGAAGAGGGATTCAATGAATCTGGTCATTGAGTGTGCCGATCACGATTGCAAGGTCACGATTGCACCGCTGCCACACCACCACTGCCACCTAGTGTCAGGGTCTACCATGGACACATGTCAGTCGTCGTACCACGGAATTGCCACAGATCAACACTGGCCATTTACTCCACTTCTACCGCCGACCACAGTAAACAATCGCTGGAGAAGAGGAGTAAACCAAAGGGGTAACAAGTTTCATTGATCTTAGCTTGTTTACCTATTATAGTTCTAATTAGAATTGAAACCTATACGTGATTGTTGGTCTTGGGTTGATGAATGGGACTTGAGTAAGGAAATTGTGGTGATTGGAGATTATGTGATTTAGTTACGTTGAAATGGATTCATAATCAAAATTAATAGTGTAATGGGTTGATTAAGTATAAGCTTAATCTATTAATTGATTGATTAATTTGGGTAATTAAGTGATTAGTTAGTTAACTAATTTATTAACTAATCATATGGTAGAATGATTAATTGTGGGTTTATTGGATTAACGACGATTAAACCTATTGATTCATGGTGCCTAATCAATTAACGTGATTAGCTGTGAAGGAATGTCGATGGCTAATAAAGTGTGAATTAATTCATTTATGTTGATGATGGGTTAAATGGGATTTAACCAAGAGATTGGGGTTAATTGAAGTAATCCTTAATTATGGGTTAATTGATTATTATAATCGGAATGGGATTAATTAAGAAGGTAATTAATTGATTAATGGAATGATACATTGATTGTGGACCCTTAGTTTTGCTTCGTATCCCGTATTGGTAGGATTTGAGCTAGAGTCGATCTCACAGACTTGAAGACGATTGGAATGATCTATAAATAAAGGTGGGTATTTCTTCCTTAACCCCTATAGTTTATTTACCATAGTGTATGAATGCTTTTATTATGGATTAAGTTGTTTTACCTTGACTCTATTCGTATTTTTTTCCTGTACTTGATACTTGCATGCTTGACTTTTGAGATGATCTATTTACGTTCATATGGACTCAGCTTTATGTTGAGGTAATCTGTGATTCGGAGTGATAATGTGTTTTGATGTTTGGGCAAACGGTTTAAGTTAGGTTTTCTCTTGTGTACTAATATGTGTATGTAAGTGTGCAGGTTGTACAGGTTTACACATATTGACTTGGCCGGACGGCTTCGGTATGGTGATGGGTTGCATGGAGACAAGCTGGAGGCTTGTGTGCACCCGAGGGACCTGATATAGCAGGGATGATGAGCCGAGGGGCACGGACTTCGAGGCATACGTGAAGGATGGCATGGAGACAAGATGGAGGCTTGTGTGCATCCGAGGGACGAGGGCCGAAGATGAAGAGGGCGCGAAGGCAATAATCAAGGTTGTTGGTGAAGAGTCAGCTAAGGCAAGGGACAAGAGCCGAGGGACGAGGACTCCAAGGGCAAGCCGGGAAGTGGACTTCAGAGGGCACACGTGAAGGGTGACATGGAGTCAAGTCGAGGACTTGCATGTGAATCCGAGGGACGACAACCGGTGGAAGAGGACTTCAAGGGGCAAGCAAAAGGAGTATACCTGAAGGCACGCGTGGTGGAGGGTCAAGAGAGTGAGTAGGAGTGTTGTTGTAAGCTGGGCAGTTGACTAGGGGTTGTCCAGTCGATTGCCAGAACTCACAGTAGGTTCTGGACCTGGACCAGTCGACTGCCATTTTGGCAGTCGACTGGTAAGTCGCCAGAATTCGAACGTTGGGATGTCAACGGTCGAATCTGAGTGGTGGCAGTCGACTGCCCTGGGACCAGTCGACTGCCAGCGGGTTTTCCAGCCCGAGTTCTATTTATAGAGGACTCGGTTAGGGCTGGGTTTTTTTTGACAAAACTCGCTTGGGTAAAGTGAGTTAGTAGTCTCTTGTGCCCAGAAAGTGTCCAAGGTGTTGTGGCGAGGTTTCTCCACCCACAAGGAGCGACGAGGGCTAGCCAGAGGTTATCCGGGGAGTGATCCACCGACGGATTCTTGGATTAGTCACCCGACCGGGGTGGATACCAAGTAAAATCGGTTTGTTACCGTTGTTTGCTCTTTTATTATTGTTTCCGCTGTGCAACTAACAACGTTGGTACAAGAACGAACCGGGAATCGCTATTCACCCCCTCTAGCGGACATAATCGATCCTACAGTTGGTATCAGAGCAAGGACCGTTCTTGATCGGACTAACCGCCGAGGGAGCACACGCTAGAGGAAAAGAACCATGGAAGACAAACTTGGGGAAGACATCTACACTCTACCGCCCTACGATCATGAAGACTTCAACTTTTGGAGGGCGAGAATCGAGATTTGATTCGGGATGGATTGGGCATGTCGAATCGCGATTGAAGAGCCATATGAGATTCCAAGGGATAAGCACGGAATGAGGCTTAGGCCTAGCAGGGATGATGAGCCGAGGGACGCAGACTTGATATCAGAGCAAGGACCGTTCGTATTTTTTTCTTGTACTTGATACTTGCATGCTTGACTTTTGAGATGATCTATTTACGTTCATATGGACTCAGCTATATGTTGAGGCAATCTGTAATCCAGAGTGATCATGTGTTTTGATGTTTGGGAAAAGGGTTTAAGTTAGGTTTTCTCTTGTGTACTAATATGTGTATGTGAGTGTGCAGGTTGTACAGGTTTACACATATTGACTTGGCCGAACGGCTTCGGTATGGTGAAGGGTTGCATAGAGATAAGCCGAAGGCTTGTGTGCACCCGAGGGACTTGATATAGCAGGGATGATGAGCCGAAGGACGCAGACTTCGAGGCATACGTGATGGATGGCATGGAGACAAGATGGAGGCTTGTGTGCATCCGAGAGACGAGGGCCGAAGATGAAGAGGGCGCGAAGACAATAGTCAAGGTTGCTGGTGAAGAGTCAGCTGAGGCAAGGGACAAGAGCCGAGGGAGGTGGACTCCAAGGGCAAGCCGGGAAGTGGACTTCAAAGGGCACACGTGAAGGGTGGCATGGAGGCACGTCGAGGACTTGCATGTGCATCCGAGAGACGATAGCCGATAGAAGAGGACTTCAAGGGGCAAGCAAAAGGAGTAGACCTGAAGGCACGCGTGGTGGAGGGTCAAGAGAGTGAGTAGGAGTGCTGTTGTAAGCTGGGCAGTCGACTGGGGGTTATCCAGTCGACTGCCAGAACTCACAGTAGGTTCTAGACCCTGGACCAGTTGACTGCCATTTTGGCAGCCGATTGGTAAGTCGCCAGAATTCGAACGTTGGGATGTCAACGGTCGAATCAGAGTGGTGGCAGTTGACTGCCCTGGGACCAGTCGACTGCCAGCGGGTTTTCCAGCCCGAGTTCTATTTAAAGAGGACTCGGTTAGGGCTGGGTTTTTTGACGAAACTCGCTTGGGTAAAGTGAGTTAGTAGTCTCTTGTGCCCAGAAAGTGTCCAAGGTATTGCGGCGAGGTTTCTCCACCCACAAGGAGCAACGACGGCTAGCCGGAGGTTATCCGAGGAGTGATCCACCGACGGATTCTTGGATTAGTCACCCGATCGGGGTGGATACCAAGTAAAACCGGTTTGTTAGCGTTGTTTGCTCTTTTTATTATTGTTTCCGCTGTGCAACTAACAACGTAGGTACAAGAACGAACCGGGAATCGCTATTCACCCCACTCTAGCGGACATAATCGATCCTACACTTTAGCTATTCATGCTCTATAATGTGCACACATCTATGGTATATATAATAAGAGTTATCATGTGCATTAAGCATATGTTGTGGTACTTATTCACGAGTATGGTGTACTATAGGGTTAATATTTTGACTGCTTATACCTTATAAGGTATACACGTGTGGTGTATACTATTGGTGTTATCAGTTATGATATGCGATGTTTAGTGGATGCCTATTAGGTCTTTTCATACCTATAAATATAGGTGATTGATGGATCATGATTCTAGTGATATCTATGTTTACCATGCTATCCGTATTGATGATGATTGGGTTAAGTCATGGATACTTGCATCATAGCATGATTTGTTGATCATGATACATGGTTGTACTCTTCCTATATATCTGTTTGACATGTCTGATAGACCATGTTACTATAGGATCATTTGATACGAGAAAAGGGGGGAGGGGATGAATCTCATACATTCGAAAATCTTTCTTTTCTCATTTTCAAAGCTAAGTAAAATAGCAAAAAATTAAAAATATTTTTTTTACTTGGTTTGGAGCCTTCATCGACTCCTACTCCAAGGCCCAAACTCCTCGTCTGCTTTCGTTGGGCAATCCACTGATTTTCTTTCTCCAAAAAACTTTCGAAGAATGTGAAAGCGCACAATATGTAAAGAATGATAGTAACACCATACTATCCTCTTTTGTAACAATGAAAGCACAAGTACATTATGAAACAATACTGACACAGAAGATATATATGATCTTGCGCATAGTGTCGATGAACTTCCCGACATCGTAGTAGTAGCACTTGAGGAAGTCGTTGATGCAGAAAGTGAGTGGATGATGAGCAAAAGTGTTGATGAGTGCACTAGTCTCGAGCTCTTTATATAGGTAGTATTCAGTCGACCAAAAAATCATTTGGTAAACAAAACTAATTGGTTGACTAAACTTCCTATTCAGTCAACGGAACCCGTGCCTTTCCTTATATTCGTTGCTCGGCTGTGCTCAGCTGGCGATGTAACAAATGTGATCCGTCGACCAATCCTTCTAATCAGTCGACGGATAATGCTTCCTTCTTTGGATCTGCACATACCAAATATGAATCCGTCGACTAATCCTAATGATTAGTCTATGTATAAGTTGGATTTGCTTTGTGACAGTGCTACACAGGTTGGATCAGTAGACTGATCCCAATGATCAGTCGACCGATCCCTCGATCTATAGTGTTTGATTGATCTGCATAAAATGGTTAACAAGTATATGAAAATTATCCCTACAAAACAAAGTTAGCACAATAATCATGTATGCGTAAAAGATGAAAGTACCCCTAGTAAGTTTTGATATAGTCAACCGAGTCAAGTTAGGTCCTATGGTATTTTGATCCCTATGTCTAAGTGTGGAAGAGATTAGGAGCGCAGGAAGTCAAGCGGAAGATGCAGCGATCGAGAAGGATGACACGGGAAGGGAGCCGACAGGCTCGGTGCATCCGAGGGACGCGGAGGTCTGTGGAGGAGTATGCCGGTGGAGCGAGAAGGACATGTGCAACGTCCGAGGGATGAGAAGTCGGGTAGAAGCACGTTCGAGGAGAAGGTCGGAGGAGGGTTCGGGTGAGCCTGACCTTGGAAGGCCCGAGATCACCCAAGAAGATCCATTGGAGACCGGCCAGCATAAAGATGACTGAAAGATACTTGGGAGCCCAAGAGAACTTGGGCGATCATGAATGAGGGCACCCCTTTGCTCTCGGGTGCCTCTATTCCTAGGCGCCCCTACTCCTGGGCATCCCTATGCATACAGGCTCCCTACATGTCAAAGTTTTATCAGTAGCTAGCCATTTGCAAACATTACGAAGGGATAACTTCCAAGTCACATGTCAAGCCCCCCCAAGAACTCGGGCGCCCATGTTGGGTCACGTCAACATTTGAATAGAGTTGACCGGGGCTATAAATAGGCCCCCAGAGCTCAGTTCCAAGACAACAATCAAGTGTAAATGAATTTCATCTCTGTTTCTAAGTTCTACTTTCGTGTAAGAGGCTTCTCTGCCCGTAGGAGTTATTCAGGAGAATCGAGCTTTATTTTTACCTTAGATTAGCAACCTTCCTGGTTGCAAACCAAGTAACTGTCTGTGCCTCATTTCTTATTTATTTAAATTAATGCTTATGTTATTTATTTATGGTAACTAACCTCCATCTTTGTTTAAGCAAGACAAAATATAGATTTTTATTTGCAAGGGCAATTCACCGCCCTTGCCGACCGCATGATCACCGACAAGTGGTATTAGAGCAAGGACACTCCAGAAGGACTAATTGTCATCTGAAGCAACTCACAAAATGGTCAGACCGGTTATCTACTCATCAAAATTCGAGGGGGAATTCACCATGTGAAAAAACCGAATGCATGTATTTTTCAAAATCGATTTTGAATTACTTTTATAATGAAAAATAGTTTTGTAGTTCCCCAAGGCGACGATGGTAAAGACAAAGACGAGAGCCTCTTGACAAAAAAGGAGCAAGCAGACTTTGTAGCAAACAGAAAAGTAGAATTTCATCTACTAACCATTCTACCGTCACAAGAAGTCAACCACATCGGAACCTAAAGGTTAGCGAAAGAGCTTTAGGAGAAATTCTTGGAGTTGTATGAAGGAACCTCGGAAGTGAAGCTGGCACGATGAGATATCCTTTGGAACCAACTAACCAACCTCTGGATGCAAGGAGAGACGGTGACGCAACTACATTCGAGAATAAAGGAATTAATCATCGGACTCACGAATCTCAAGGAAACAATAACGAATCAAGATTCATAAAGGTATGCATTAAATGCATTTCCAAGATCCCCTGAGTGGAAATCAATAATACATTCCTATTATATCTCACAGAACCTAGAGGTAAGTACTTTGGAATAATTATTTTCTACTTTAGAACATCATGAGTCTCATTGCGCAGGAAATAGTAGAAAGATGGACAACATAGCCTTAAGCATAAGGAAGATCTAACACGTAGAGGAATCTTCAAAAAGATGAAGAAGACATAGCATACATGGTAAGAAAACTTTCCAAATATTTTAAATCGAAAAGACTTAATAAAGTGTAGGGTATGAGATGTTCTCCAAAACAAAGGAAGATCTGCTGCTACAATTGTGAGGAAGAAGGGCACATCAAGGAGAACTGCCCAAGACTAAAGGCAAACAAATCCAACAAGGTCAAACACAAGAATCTAAAAGCTAGATGGGGCAAATCATCATCAGATGAGTCTGATCTCATGGAACACGCCAGACTTATGATGATGGCCACCCACAAAGAAGAAGAAAGCATCAATGAAGGGGGAGCCACATCTGAAGATAGCAGCAACGAAGGGGGAGTCTTGAACTTCGAAATACATGGTAAGTGAGGTATGCTTTCTACCTTCTGATGAACTCTATACAGGTATTAAGACTATGATGAAATCCATATGCAAATTAGAAAATAAAAATTTAGAATTGAAAAAACAAATATCTTCTTCATGCCCACTTGAAATGTTTGATAAATTAAAATATGAAAATGAAAAGCTAAAGGAAGAACTTGAAATATTAAAAAATCATGCATGCTCTAAAGTTCCTAGTTCTAAAATTAGATATATTAGAGGACTAAATTGATATTTACATTTTCATAGGGGCCTAATTGTAAAAGTTTCTAAAAATTATATTCCTTCTAAATTTTTAGTTAATCCTATTGGAAAGAATTTATATTTGTACTAAACTGTTAGATTTCATTTATTACTTATTTATCAATTAGTAATTAATTTTTTTTGAAAATTAATGTTTGATTTGTAATCTTGTTGAAATTTTCTCTCTAAGATATAATTATTATAGAAAAATTAGTTTAATATTTTTTGATGATAGAGTCTAATATGAGCTATCCAAAAAAATTCAAAATTTTTAATAATTAAACAGATTTATTATAATTTTTCATTCAAAAATATATTTTTTAATTTTAAAAATATTTAAAAAAATAATTCATTAAATATAATTTTTATGATCTAAGGATTATATTTTAAGTGTTGAGAAAATTTTTAAAATTTATTTGATGTCAACATCAAATTTTAATTTTTTTTCAAAATTATTAACCGTGAACTCAAAAATTATCTTCTTAGATGTCAGAACATTAATTTTACTTCATAATTTTCTAAGGCCGGAGGAAGGTTCGGGTGAGCACGACTCTAGAAGGTCCAAGATCATCCAAGAAGATCCATTAGAGACCAATCAACATAAAGCTGATCAACAACTACTCGGCCACCTTAGAGCACTCGGGTGCCCGTGAACTCAGGCACCCTTATGCTCTCGGGCACCCTATTCCCGAGCGCCCGTATGCATACGAGCGCCCATATTCCCGGGTGCCCCTATGGATACGGGAGCCCCTATGCATACAGGCGCCCTACTTGTCAAAGTTTTATCAGCAGTTAGCCGTTTGTGAACGTTGCGAAGGGATAACATCATGTGTCAGGCTCTCCCAAGCACTCGGGCACCCCTATTGGGCCAAGTTAGCATTCGGATAGAGTTGACCAGAGCTATAAATAGGCCCCCATAGCTCAGTTCTAAGACAACAATCGAGTATAAATGAATTTCATCTCTGTATTCTCTATTTTTTTAGTTCTACTTTCGTGTAAGAGGCTTCTCTGCCCGAAGGAGTTATTAAGGAGAATCGAGCTTATTTTTGCCTTGGATTAGAAAATTTCCTAGTTGCAAACCAAGTAACCATCTCTGCCTCATTTCTTGTTTATTTAAATTAATACTAATTTTATTTATTTATGGTAACTAACATCCATCTTTGTTTAAGCAAGACAACAGATAGATTTTTATTTGCAGGGGCAATTCAACCCCTCTTGCCGATGACACGATCATCGACAAAAGACAGTAAGATTTATTTTGATCTCAACTTAGAAACCTCCGTAGACTTTTTTAGTTAGATCAACGCCTAAGGCTGTCCCATCGGGACACGACCTGACTGCACTCTCCTCCAATAGCATACCTTAACTCACCTACCAAATATCTGGTCCTCTAGACTTGTTTCGACTTTTTCTGCTTAGTGTATGATTGCCTGATTCACTAAGATTTTTCATACAATACTAAGTTAGCACAACAACAATAATAGTAATGCAAAATAGCATAGGCAAAACTTAAGTTTACCTAAATCCGCAGGTCCGGTCGATTACGCGTGGAGTTTACTCCTCTAAAACTTCTTATTACTTAGTGTTACCTCCCCCTAGAGCCTAGCTCACTCACTAGGACTTTCCACTACCTGGCTTCACTCACCAGGCCTAGCTTCACTCACCTAGGACTTTCCACTACTTGGCTTCACTCATCATGACCTAGCTTCACTCACTAGGACTTCCTACTACCTGGTTTCACTCACCAGGGCCTAGCTTCACTCACTAGGGCTTTGTTTGAAGTTCACTCCTCCAAGACCTAAGGTAATCTCCCCTAGGAATTTTTTTTATTGCCAAGCATCAGGTCACTTTGACCTGCTTGAACTTTCTAGTCACTCGATAGACTACTCACCCAACTAGGTCAACTTTGACCAAGCTCTATTAAATATATTGCTAAACAAACATCAAAACCCTAGAGGTTGATTTCACTAACAGTTACTTATTGAATGTTGTGCAATTCGTATTTCTTGCATGGATGATGATCTGGAATGAGATATGTGCATTAGTATCATGCATTATCTTTGCACTATTGCATGCTGTCAACCCTTGGCTCCCTGGTGGTTGAGACGGTTCATCAGTCATATCCCTGGTATTGTTACATGTTGTCAACCCTTGACTCCCTAGTAGTTAAGACGAGGCATTAGTCATATTTCTGGCAACTCAACTCGTTTCTATTGTGGCATAGGGTTGTTGGTGGCTTCCCCTTGGTCTTAGGAGTTACGGAGCTTGGTTTTAGCTCCCAACATTTTTTCCCCATGGTTTTTCTGGAGGTTATATAGAGTGGTAGCACTCTCCCATGATTTTTTCGGGGTCCCAAAGTGGATTTTTCCTCCACAACATATAGTCCACTCGACCACTCGCACCCCCTATTCGCACATTACTCTAGACACTCTGTACTCCTATTTCTTTGGAGATGTGTGAACCCCGTTAGCACGGCGATTTCAGTCCGTTGACCTCCGAGTTCAGGATTATTCCCTCTATCGAGTTATAGTTGTGTACTCCCACTTACAGCCCGAGATGTCGCGACCATGCGACAGTTTCACACCATTTTACTCTACGCCATGATTCATCAGTTAGATATCGGCATAGGCCTCCACATATTCCACACCATCATTTACGCATCGAGTGTATCTACTCACGATCGAGTACGTATGCCTTACTACCATGTTATCACCGCCCTTCTTCACCACCATGGTCGTGATATCACTGCTGGGGAGATTATCTCGATGACTGAGTTCGATGAAATAGGGTTTAGAAACTTCTCTTTAGCGGGGATAGATGTTTCGGCCACGGGGGTCATATCATGGAGACGAGAGAGAGCTAGACGGCAGGATGACTCCGACGAGGAGGTGGAGGTAGACGTAGCCGATCTCGCAGCCGAGATCAACGAACACCTACAGGAGCCGCCTCCACTGACCACCGATCAGCGCATTACACAACTGCAGACGGAGATGCATAGCCTCAGGGAGGAGATGGAGGCTCGTCACGTAGAATATCTGGAGGCCCTACAAAATGAACACAATGTGAATGAGGGCTACCACACTCAATACTTGGATATTCTTCACACCGAACATCAAGCAAACGAGGCCCGTCATATTGAGCACATGGACACCCTCCGAGCCGATCGAGAGACAAACGACGCACGATACAATGAAATGATGTCGTTGTTTCGATCTTGGCAGCCTGGCCCATTTGACCCTCCTGGCCCTTCTTCTTAGATCAGAGTGACATTTTCAGCTATCTCAGTGTTTTGTAGACTATTTGACTATCCCTATTGAGTAGGGTTGACTTGTACTTGACTATGGTTTGACTTGTTGGTCCTACTATCGACCAGATGACTCTTATGCATTTATCAGACTTACTTATTGACCACTTACCATTTCAATTCGTATACTAAGGTAGATACCCAATGTTATGCTTCGTAGAATAGGGCTGCTCTACATGTTCTTTTCCAAAAACTATTTTTTTATCTGTTATTTAATATGATTGAAAAATCATTTTGTTTAAAATTTAAAATGATTTTCCGACTTAGTTTTTTTAAACTTACTCCCTTCAAAACTAGGGCTTTTTTACAAATGGACTTAGCTTAGACCCTAACCCTAGAACTGCATGCACTTATAGATCTAGAAGCCAGCATCTCATAAGCACCTTAGGGTACTTTTAATTGACAACCTAGACTGGGTTGAGATGCTTAGGTCTATGCCTTGATTCAAGATGCTTTAAGCCAGTACATCTGCAATAATTGGGACAATAAATACCAATTGAACAGTAATCAGGTTAAGTGTCAAGCTTAGAAAATCTAACTTGATCAGATCACTTAACTTGACTAACCCTAGCGAAAGCTACTATTTATAACAGTTAGTAAGTAGCTAACTGGGTTAGACAGGACCCGAAAGAGAAGAATTTAAATTGATTTGGTCCAGGTTATGCTTAGAATTGGTTCAATACAGTACTCTACTTTCTTTACTCAATTTTTCTTGCTATAATTTTTTTGATATATGGCAAAGGGGGAGAGATTGGAAAGGAGAGAAAAGAAGTTTTTTCAAATTTTTCCAAATTAAATCAAAAGTTTTTTCAAATTTTAAAATTTTCCAAATTAAATCTTTTTCAAAAACTTTTATCTCCTTTTACAAAAAGTAAAGTAACGAAAATACTTGTTTTCAAATCTGAANATGCTCAGTCCCCCGGACCGAGACTTCGTGCCCAGCTTCACTCACTGGGACTTCGTTCAACCTAGTTTCCCTAGCTAGGACCTGGCTTCACTCACCAGGGTTTCAGTCACCCGGCTTCACTCACCGGGGTTTCAATCACCTGGCTTCACTCACCAGGACCCGACTTCACTCACCGGGGTTTCCATCACCCGGCTTCACTCACCGGGACCTAGCTTCACTCACCGGGACCTGGCATCACTCACCAGGGTTTCCATCACCTGGCTTCACTCACCAGGACTCAGCTTCACTCACCGGGGTTTCCAATCACCTGGCTTTACTCACCAGGACCTGGCTTCACTCACCGGGGGTTTTCGTAACCTGGCTTCTCTCATCGGGAGTCATGCCCAGTCCCCGACCAGGATTTAAACCAGACACATCTCATTAACCTAAACTAAAATCGGTGTCAACACCAAAACAACAATCAGGTTCAGACTGCATCAAGAAGAAGAATTGGGTAAAAGTCCAATCGGAGGAGCTGGTTGGCAAAAGGTAAACTCTCCTGAGTGGAGTAGGTGAGGACGCGTTCCCCGTCGAGGGAACAGTAGGCGTCAGTTCGACCTAGGGTTCCATTTGGGAGACCCAAAGTCAGAACCAAGACAGCTACGGCTGTAACTAATGGCTAACACATTTGTTTGTTGTGTTTTGGAACTAACCCTAGTTGCATGATCGAAGGACTGGTCTTCTACAAGTGAGGTGCCTCACTGGGGCTAGGCGCCCGGATGGACTCGGGTGCCCGTAAGGATACTAGCGCCCCAGTGTGAAGGCAAACACCAAACCACAACTATGAAGCCTCTGGACCAAGGCAGCTCAAGCGCCCGTGAGGTCACGGGCGCCCCCATCAGCTCAGGTGCCCAAGTGGAGATGGATAAGCACTGACCAAGCCTGCGGATAAGGGTTTGCACAAGGAAGGCCACGTGTTAGGTGCCCCCATCGTCACAGGCGCCCGTATGGGTGCTATAAAAGGGGGTTCACCCCCAAGGCTTCGACATCAATTGCTCTCAACGTTCCAAACCTTTTCGTTCAAGCGCTACGCTTCGGCAAACTCCGACTTCGAGATTCCAGCGCCGATGACGACCCTCTGCTCCGAAATTCGATCCACCTCGGGCGTCGGTAACGAAAAGTGTTGCAAGTTTAATTTTCTGATCTACTTCTATACTTAATTTGTAAAACTCTTATTGTGATTATAGAATTACCCAAAGTAAACAGTCAAGGACCGTGGGCCTTGGAGTAGGAGCCGACCGCGACTCCGAACCAAGTAAAACTGACTTGTGTTTGCGTGTGTTCTGTTGTTTTTCGCTGCATATATTCTTTAACTTTTCAAAAATTTTATAACGATATTCACCCCCCCTCTATCGTTTTCTCTGATCCAACAACAAGTTGAACTAAATCTGAACTCACTATCCAGATAATCAATGTAAGCTTCAGATCAATAAATTTTGGTTAGGAGTTCAGTGGAGGTAAAGTCAAGGAATCATAGTAGATCTGAACTTTATAACTAAACAATTTGGATAGGACTTGTGATCGGGAATGCTGAAAGATTGAAGGTTGAAGCTGTAAAAGTTGCAGGAAACAATAAGAATAAGAAAAGTATCAAGTTTTGAGTTGGTGTGTCAAGAGTTTTGGATAGTTATCAAATTCAAGGAGAATTCTATCCTATCGACCATTACTTGGCTGACAACTATTAGCACCTAATTAGAAGTGAAGGGAGCACAGAAATGAATCAAATCAAGTCATATTTAAGGAATGAAGTTGTGATGGTGTGCCAAAGAGTTGAAACTTTAGCATATGAGAACTGTCATCTGTTTATTGCAAAAAAATTGGGCATTTGTTCAGTTGACTAGGAGAGGTATTGCTTGTAAATGACAGGGATGGATGAACTCTGAATAAATCGGAAAACCAGTGGCTGGGCACTGTAAAAGTAGTGGACAAGCAATGAGGTTTGTGCCAAATTGCAATGTAAGTTTCCGAACAATAGGTGACAAAACTTGAGTTGTTTTTTAGTGTATTTCTAGATAGGACTTTAAGTATGTTAGCTTCTCAAGATGTAAGAAATAGTTAGCAAGAAATGGGAAGATGCAAATCGTAATCTGAAATTTTGATAAGTAGAGAGAAAAGCATCAAATCAGAGTGTGTATGGAAGAATTGAACTAAAAAGAAGGTGTGTAAATTGGAAATTGTTGAGTGCCAACTTGCGTGCCAAGTTAGAATTCAGGAGCTAATAGTAAGCATGAACTCAGTGAATTAGTTTTGATGTTTTAAGCTTCGTACAATCAAGGAGGTTGAGAAGAAATCAGAAATGCATTGATGAACTAAAGCAGTAGAGCAGTAATGCATAATTGTCTTTCCCGGACTCAATCTCTTGGGAGTAGAATTCCAACTGCTGGCAATGCAAGTGAAAGTTAAGATTGCTATTAAGGAAAATGGATGAAATCAGTCAAGAATGAATGTAGTGTCGTGGCTGGAAAGCAAATTTCCTGATCAATGATTCTCAGGGGAAGCATTTAAATTCCCCACTTCTACTTGAGGCAAGTTTCTGTGATGTAAGTGATGTGAAGAAAGCAGAGAAGTGTAAGGATGAATAATTTGACGATTTTGGGAATTCTAAAATCAGTGAGGCAGTAAGGCAGATTAGTAATCAGATGAGTGCCAACTTGAAGGAGTTGGGTATCAAGAGTGAGTTGCAAGAGTTGGTAGGTGGAGGTTACATATGGAACATCTACTTCCTTGATAATTATTTGATGTTTCAAGTTTCTATGATGCAAATTCTGAAGGGAAATAAGAGACCGGACAAGAGGGTGTGAAGCTAAAATTTTTGGCTTGAGTAGCTGATAACCATCATTTTTGTTAATTATTTTAGGCTCTAAAATCCATGTTTGATCCACATTTTATATACTTAAGTTTGCAATTGTATTAGGTTTCATTATTCCCTCTATTTTGGCTTTTAATTCAAATCTTTGTATATTTGGGATATTTTTGGCACTAAATTTGAATATCATTTTGTAGGCTTCAATTGATCATGGACCTAGATCAAATCGGGTCAAACTTGAGTCAGCATTGGATCCAGATCAAAGGGATCAAGCATCGGATTAATAGGAGCCGTCCATTCCAGAGAACGGCTAGATCTGAGCCATCGGTCAACTTCTGGTCGATCCGAGTTCAAGATAGAATCAATCGTGACCATAGATCAAGATCTGAAAATTTCAGCCCAATCAGAAGTAATCTGACCGTTGGATCAAGCTCAAGATGTTCTATACCATCCATTCAAGAAAAAAGAAGATCTGGACCATCCACCACTGATCTGGTTAATCCGAGCTGGGGATAGGTGGATCAAGACCATTGATTGAGATATGTGGAGTTTGGTTCAGATCTGAAGAGATCCGACCATTGGATGAAGCCAAATCGATCTCAGCTGTCTGTTGCTAAGGAATTAAAGATTGGCTGAACCAAGTGCTGGTTGACTGTTGGTTTGGTTTGGCTGAACCAACTGCTGGGCTAAGGCTGAGTGAACTCAAGCTCTGGCTTGGCTGGGCTGAACTCAAGCTCTGACTTGTCTGACTGAACCGAACTGCTTGAGCTGTGCTGAACCAAAAGCTCTGAACCCAAGCTGAGCCGAACCAAACCCAATTGCTGAAACCGCTGAGCCAAACAAAAGGGACACACATAGCTAGGGCATGGCATCCTCTCGACACTCCATCTTCTCCACAGGCGAGGGTGATCGGGGAGAGGCGGTTGCAGACGAGGGGTTCCCGTCTCAACCCATCTTCTCTACCTTCACAGCCGGCGGTATTCCATCCACTTCATCGCCGCCGGCCGGAGATTCGATCGATTAGATTGAGGGGTTCCCGACTCGATCCGATCAACTTCATCCAATCTCCACTCCATCACAAGCTAGGGCTCTGGGGGTTCCGAACCCTAGCTGACATCTCCTCCATTTTCATCGCCGCCGACCACAAGCTAGGGCATCGGGTCTGAGCCCTAGTCAACTTCACCACCAGCGATCATCCGTCTTCATCAATTTCGCCTCTTCACAGAGTTTCTTTGCAGCAGAATTCCGATTCGTAGCTTCCTACTTCATCAGATCCGGCAGCATTTCTGATTAGCAACTTTCCTTCACAGCAATTATTCGGCAGCAACTTTGTTCTTCTTCATAGCATTTTCAGAGTTTCCTTCATATGCAGATTACTGTCCAGCAGTTTTTCAACATTACCTTTTAGCAATTCCCAGTTCTTTCACAGCTTTTCTTCCTTCAAAGTAGTTTGTTTCACAGCCGGCAGCCATTGCTTCACAGCCGTGTTTGGTCCTTCATTAGGCAGTAGCTCAATTATCAGAATTGGTGGTTTAATCGCGTTGTTAGTTGAAGATTGATCTTATTTGATGAATGTTATGTGTTGGATGTGAATGTTTGTATTTGATGATCCTTCCCCATTTCAATTTGTACTTACTTGAAGAAGTTTCAATCATGTCTATCATGTGTTCGATTAAATGCCTTTTAGAACAGTTAATTTCAATTGTGATGTCTTTTAGTTGCTTAACTTCTATTTGGATTGCTTTTCCAATTGCTTAAGTTTCATGTCTTCATTTACATGCAATTAAGTTAGGAAATTAGATTTCTTTAATGTTGTAGGTTTTGTTCTATATTAGTTTAGTTAATGCTTAATTTCTAGTTGTCTTTTTCTTTACTGCACTTCTAATTAGGTTAAATTAGATTTCCTTACCTGTACTGTCTTTCCTTAATTAGACTAGATTTCATACCTGCTTTGCTATGTTTTTTTCGTAGTCTTAAAGTTCAAATCCAAACCCCAGTTTGATATCAAAAATCCAAAAGCAATAAAATACGATCCTGAGATTTATCATGTACCAACTACATTCGTTAGGAGACGACTCGAGTTACTCTATGCTACATTAGTTTAGAGGAATTTGATACTTTGATACTCGCGGTGCGACACACGAGCCTTATCAAATTTGGCGCCGTTGCCGGGGAGTGTAGTGGTGCTTGATAATTATATCTTTTGAGTCTATTTTTGATTGCTTTATCTTTTGTATACGGTTGCTACTATTTTACTTGTTTTGTGACAGAACTGCAGATTCAAAATGTTTTCAAATGCTTATTCATCTCCTCACCAGCAGCCGTGTCAACAATTTCAGCAGCCCTATTCAGATTTGCAGCAGTACCAAATTTTCAATTAGCCACCACAGCAGTTTCAACCACAATTTCAGAATTTTCAGCAAGGGTACAATCCCAGTTTTCAACAAAATTTTCAACCATTTCACCAGCCTCAATTTCAGCCAATTCGCAAACATTTCAGCCACCTCAGCCCCAAATTCAGCAGTTCCAGCAAACGCAGCAACCTCAAGCATTTCAGCAGTTCAATCAACAATTTCAGCCCCAACTTCAGAATTTTCAGAATAATAATTTCCAGCAACATCATCCTTGCTATCAACCAAATTTTCAGCAGTTTAATCAACCCAGTCAACCATCTGAGCAGCCCCAACTATTTGATTTTCAGAATTCACAGCCTACTCATGGTCTTCAGCAGCCTTTTGCTACATTTCAAGACCAACAGGAGTTCTACACCAGGCTTCAAGACATCGGAAGACATCTTGGACAATTGGTGGAACAAATGAATCAAATAAAAGCCCAAAGATCAGGACAAGTACCTTCTCAAGCTACTCTCAATTCTGAGAGCCCCAGAGTTGATTTTATATCAGTTCAAGGTGACCATAGTGCATGGCCAAGTCCTTCTTCAAGTGATTTTGCAAATTTGGTGGAAGAAGAAGAAAGCATCAAAGTCAGGACACCTACAACAGTTTTACCTCCTGAAATTCTTGTTCAAAATTCATTTCCAAATTTTTCAACTCAAGAAGAAGATTTTGAAGTACTACAGGACCCTTCTCATCTTTTATTTTGTAAGGATTTAGTTGTTGATGATTCTAACTTTTCTAATACGGTTGTTGCAGATATGGTTGATGAAGCATGTGTTGCAGATGAATCCACAGGTGTAGGGGATTGCACTGAGCCCCAGGGACCACCATTGACTGATACATTAGAAGATTCAGAGGAACAATATGAAAGTGTAGGGACTTGTATGGTGGAAGCAAGAACCCAAGAACCACCTGTTTCAGTTGAGTGTCCACCAGAACCTGAACCTGAAGTGGAGCATGAACTTGACCAGGAAGGGACCACAGTTACATCTATTCTTGTAGAACCTCCAGGTATTCTGCAGCACGATCAGGTAAGTATTCCTCTTATGTCTTTGGAAAAATCAAGGGATGTACCTCAAAATGATTTTATTGTTTGTGATACAGTTATGGATACATCTTTTATAGAATTTGATTGTGAAAAATTCATAGAGGTACCTAGTGTTGAATTTGTGGAATGTGAAGCATGTTGTGATACATCTTTTGTAGAATTTAATTGTGAAAAATTCTTAGAGGTGCCTGAAATTGATGTTGTTTATTGTGATGAATCTCTTGCTATATCTTATGCTGAAATTGAGTGTGAAAAACTTATGAAAGTACCCGAGATTGATTTTATTGGCTGTGAAACATTTCTTGATATATATTATGCTGAAACTGATTGTGAAAAATTTTTAGAAGGGCCTGAAATTGATGTTGTTTATTGTGATGAATCTCTTGCTATATCTTATGCTGAAATTGAGTGTGAAAAACTTATGGAGGTACCTAGTGTTGATTTTATTGGTACTGATGAATTAATTGACACATTCTATGCAGATTTTGACGGTGAAAAACTAATAGAGGTACCCAAGTTAGATTTCATTGGATGTGATGTGTACCTCGATTCTTTTTATATAGAGATTGATGATATTACACTTCTTTCTTACCCTGCACGCTTGAGAGAGGTATTACATGATTTTGCAGGGTCCCGAAGACTTCTGGAGTGGGTGCTCCATCTGAACAGACTCCAACCTCCTGGAAGGACTTCTAAAAAGCATCAAGAGGGAGGAGTTGCTCTTATTTCAACTAGTAGCACCTCACCTCTTAAGTGGGTTCTGAACCTTAATCGTCTTCGACCACCGGAAGATGCTTGTGCAAAATTAATAAGGGAGAAATCTATCCACTACGAGATTGATCATATGAGGATAATTCTCCCAAGATGGATGCTACGTGCCCTTTACCTTATTTGAAGGGGAGTTATTTCTTCTTACCCTCTTATTTCATTGTGAATATCATTTTCATGTTTACAAGTAGTAATCTTTCTTTTCAACTGAGTTCTTGCTAATAAATGTTTACGTAGAGTAGAATGCATAATAGTCATTGAAGATATCATTTTAGTCATTTGGCATTTTATTTCTTGCGTGACTAGGAATAAATGTATCCATCTAGATTTTCTTATATCGATTTAGAGTCCTTTGAAAGTAAATTAAATTTGGTTGTCAAAACTTAGGATTAGAGCCATTGGATGAAAATTCTTGGTTGTTTGAGTACTTCTTAGTATTGGATTCTAAATTGATGAGTTGAGATGAATTCTTTTTACCTAGTGAGGAATTGGCCAAATTTTTATGATACACACATGTGATTGTACTCTAGAACTTGCTTAGGTTCTTTCAAAGCTATATTTCTATGATTGGACCACATTTATAGAGGTAATCACTTTGTTTCTTTTCTTATATCATTTTTGCAATTTCCTTGTTGATACACTCTTAGTCCATATTTCCTTTCCTTCTTTTCCATGTTCATCATAATATTTTGCATGGACTAGGATACCTTAATGTTTCTTAGTGTTATTTTGCCCGAGACGGACAAAAGTTTAAGTGTGGGGGAGGATGCAAGCATACTATCATTAGAAGCAAAAATGTGCCAAGTGAAAAAAAAATGTGTGTGAGCTGTTAAAAAAAAATTGGAAAATAATTGGCACACGCAGTTCTTCAATTCCTACCCCACCACAACCATGATACATGCAAGATAACTCAAAAGAAATGGGCAAAGTGCATTGAGATACATTTTTGAGTGTCCAAGTCTTCCACTTTCCTTAATTTTTCCACACTTTCTTATCATGCTATATTTCTTCTCCATGTGCCCTTATCATATTATTTTCTTTGCTTTGCCATATCTTTTTGTCATATCATGTTCTTTATTTTCTTTATTGTGATTCATGAGTATCAAGTCCCTCAATTTTTTATTTCATCTCTATCATTGCCTATATCTTCTTTAACTTGTTTGAATAAGCTTTTGTAGGTGTGGATCCAATTCATGAATAATGGTGGAGAGTAGATAACAAGCAAGTCTATGGTAGTGCAAAAAGCATGTGTGTTTGAGTGAGCTCCACTTTCATCATGAACTTAGAATTCAAGAAGAGAGCCACCAAAACTTCCCTTGAAAGGCTTAGTGAGTTAAATTCATCTTAATGAATCATGAAGGATGAAAATGCTAAGTTGTTGATTTAAGGATAAGTCTCTAGTCCATTGAGCTTAGATTTTTGAGAATTGACAACCTTAGGTAATTTTCTTTCAATTGCTTCTAACTATGATTGAGAATAATCTAGGGGGATACGTCCTTAGTCTACTATTTTACTTGCCCGAGACGTGCAAGAATTAAGTGTGGGGGAGCCAAGTTGGAGATCAGAAGCTATTGCTGCCGAGGATTCAGTGAATCAATTTTGAGTTTGGATGCCAAAGTAGAGATACTATGGTGACCAATTAAAAGTTCTAAGTGGAGTACTCACTTTCTAATTAATATGTGAGTGCCAAGCTGAGAAGAAATGGTGGAGCTGTAAATCTAGGCTGTGTATTACAGAAAAAAAAGAAAAAAAACTGGTTGAACTTGAAGTCAATGATAATGAGGGAAGTATGTAAGGCAAGGCTGCTAAACACTGATATCATAATTTAAATGCTTCTGATAGAATGGTTGAATTATAGCAAGGAAGTCGGGATGATTAGAAAAGAATGAAAGAAAGTGTGGGAAAAGTTATCAAGTAACATTCTATTGTACCAATATCTTCCACCATTATCTTTAATTCATTTCTCATTTCTCTTCTAGCCCTATAATTTTTATTGATTCGTGCAAAGCTCAAAATAAGCTTTTATAAGTGTGAATTCTTATATCAAGGATAGTGGTGGAGAGTAGAAGACAAGCAAACATATGGTAGTGCATGAAACATAAGTGGCTTGAGTGAGCTCCAATTTATGACATGAATTAGAATTTAGGATGAGAGCCACTAAAATACCCTTGAGAGGATTAATGTGTTGAACTCATCTCAATTGATTCATGATGGATGAAGGTCATTATGTGTTAACCAAGAATTAGAGTCGAGTCCATTGAACTTAATGTTTGAAATTTGACAGTTTTAGAGGGCTTTCTTTTAATTACCTTCCAAGTAAGATTGAGAATTGTCTAGGGAGATACTTTATTCATTGTTTCTTAGTTTTGATTACTTGACCGAGACGTTCAAGGATAAGTGTGGGGGAATTAACAAGTTGTCATTTAGTACAATTCTTTGGCATGATAATTGAGGTGTTTTATTACTTTTATATTTTATTTTATAATTTTTTGTCATATTCTTTGAGTGCAGATTGTTTTGAAGCTTTAGTATAAAATTATCTCAATTGTCATATTATTTCTCATAGATTTAAGGTGGTTTTTGTAGGGACACTTTAAATTGATTTAGATGGGCACTTGGTCAAGGCAAACCACAAGGAGTCATCTAACAAGGAGGCTTAATTGATTTAGCTCTCATCAAGGATTTGAAATCTAAGCCCAATACAAGCCAAGCCACCCTAAATAATCCCTAATTCCCTTATGAACCAAACCGAACCCAATTGAACCCGGTTCAAGAAATCTCACAAAAAGAAGAAGAAACCCTAAAGAGGTGGCGACTACTGTTCCATTGGATCTGCTTCGTCTCCAAGCCCCATTTCTTCCACACTTTCGAGTTCTAGCTTTCATTCAAGCTGCAGGATCGGCAAGGAAGCTTCAAGTCATAATCTGGACGGCTTTAGGCAACCGAAATCGCGACACAGAGGGTTTCGAGGTCGTGATTGCTTGTGCTCTGTTTTATCTTCTGTTTCCTTCTGAGATTCGGTAAGGAGTTCATCGATTGTCAGAGGCGTTCTTTGGTGATTCCTAACTCCATTCCGAGCTTCATAGAACCAATTTGCAGCATAACAGAATTAGCTTTTAGATTTGCCATTTTATGCTCTGTTTGAATCTGATTTACCAATTGATAGAGGGTTTCTGGATTGATGTTCTTCTTATTCGAATAGATTCAAGTTCAGAGAATCTCTTTAACTTTCTAGCTGATTTCTGGAATTGTTTCCAGTTTTTGTGTGACGGCAGAAATGCAGTTTGAAGGAAGCAAGTGAATTCGCATGTGTAGGAGAGTTTAAATTCTGCACTTGTCTTTGAAATACTTTGCAAATAATTTTGAGAGCTATAGTTAGATTTACATTTCAAGTTATTAGCTGAAATTTCTTTCTGTTTAGTTCTGGAAATATGGTACCCTGCAAGTTTGATTCGGTAGTTAGATTTACTTCTGCTTAATTTCTTTTAACAAGTCCTGGTTTAAGTTCGATTTAAGTTTGAAGTGTTTAGGATTAGTTCGGTTTAATAGATGCTTGCAAGTCCAAAAGAAATTGCAATTGATCTTTGAATGAAATGATTAGTTCCTTTAGTTATTTAACTTCTTGCATTTACAATTAATTTTAGAGTGGTTCAATTTTACAATTGTATAAGCGGGATCCGCTCCCGTGCCCCACACTGCTCAATGTCTCCGATCGGACGCGTGGCGGCCCACACTCCTGAGAATCGGCCTGAGCAAGTGTCCAGACTCTCGTCTCCGCACGAGTTATAAGCGGGCTCAGCTCTCGTGCACCCCTTGGATTGGCTCTCAATCAGACGCATGGCAGCCCACGCTCCTTGAGTCTTGCCCGACCGAGAGTCCAGACTCTTGCCTTTCCAGCAAGTTATAAGTGGGATCCACTCCCGTGCCCCACTCTGCTCAGTGTCTTTGATCGGATGCGTGGCAGCCCGTGCTCCTGAGAATCGGCCTGAGCAAGTGTCCAGACTCTCGTCTCCGCACGAGTTATAAGCGGGCTCAGCTCCCATGCACCCCTCGGATCGGCTCTCAGTCGGACGCGTGGCGGCCCACGCTCCCTCAGTCTTGCTCGACCGAGAGTCCAGACTCTTGCCTTGCCAGCAAGTTATAAGCGGGATCCGCTCCAGTGCCCCACTCTATTCAGTGTCTCCGATCGGACGCGTGGCGGCCCACGCTCCTGAGAATCGGCCTGAGCAAGTGTCTAGACTCTCGTTCTCACGAGTTATAATCGGGATCCGTTCCCATCCACCCTCGGATCAGCTCTCAGTCGGACGCGTGGCGACCCATGCTCCCTGAGTCTTTCCCGACCGAGAGTCCAGACTCTCACCTCGCTAGCGAGTTATAAGCGGACCAGCTCCCGCGCCCCACTCTGCTCAGTGTCTCCGATCGGACGCGTGGCGGCCCACGCTCTTGAGAATCAGCCTAAGCAAGTGTCCAAACTCTCGTTCTCACGAGTTATAATCGGGATCCGCTCCCATCCACCCCTCGGATCAGCTCTTAGTCGGACGCGTAGCGGCCCACGCTCCCTGAGTACTACCCAACCGAGAGTCCAGACTCTCGTCTCGCCAGCGAGTTATAAGCGGACCAGCTCCCGGGCCCCACTCTGCTCAGTGTCTCCGATCAGACGCATGACGGCCCACGCTCCTGAGAATCAGCCTGAGCAAGTGTCCAGACTCTCGTTCTCACGAGTAACCGGGATCCACTCCCATCCACCCCTCGGATCGGCTCTCAGACGGACGCGTGGCGGCTCACGCTCCTTGAGTACTAACCGACCGAGTGTCCTATCCCTCGCCTTTACACGATCTATAAGTAGGTAAGTCCGCAAGGATCCCTCACCTTGACTCCCAAGCCGGGCGCGTGGTTACCCACACTGCCCAAAATCAAAATCTAATTAATTCAACAATGACGTTCCGAACTGCCCAAGCCGGTGACTTTACTCAATCGACTCAATGCTAGTCTCCAGATGCTCTGTCGGTCTCGCTCGAGTGGCTAACACTTAGAAGCTATCATGCTCAAGTGTTTTACTGTCGCTCACAAAGGTTGAATCGCTCAATTGCGCTCCCTCCCGAGTGGTTGATATATATAAACCCTCACGCTCGGGTATTTCGCGTGCTCGCACGTCAAAATGAGTTGGGTGAGTATTCTCTCACTCGGGTCACTTGCGCTCGAACCCCCAACACTTAAACGCCAAGCACACAAGCACAGAAACACAAAGGAAAAAGACTTGCATTCAGAGTAGAGCTAGCTATTACAAAAATGAGGCTTGTCCTCTACTAAAAAGAAAAGAAGCAAAGGGAGCACCTCCCAAAACGACTACTTTGTTGGATCGAGAAAACACGATAAAGGGGGGTGAATATCGTGAAAACATTTCGGATTAGAAAAGAGAATGCGCAGCGGAAATTTAAGACAAAAACACACGGAACACAATTGTTTTTACTTGGTTCGGAGTCGCGGTCGGCTCCTACTCCAAGGTCCACGGTCCTTGACCGTTTACTGCGGGCAATTCTATAATGCGCAAAGTTTTACAGAGAATTGTACAGTAGTATTGTAGTAAAAGGAATAATTTAACTCTTCGTTACCGACGCCCAGTGTGGATCGTACTTCGGTGCGTAGGGTCGGCGGCGGCGCTAGAACCTCGAGATCAGAAGTTTCTGGAGCAGAGCGCTTGAGCGAAGAGCGTTGTGGCGTTGGAAAAGTGTGTACTGAAGCCTTGGGGGTTGAACCCCTTTTATAGTACACCTGGGGGCGCCCTGGACGTTGGGGGCGCCCTCCACGTGCCTCTTGATCCGCAAACCCCTATCCGGACCTCGGTCAGCCCTTATCCCTCCAGGATCGGGCTCGGAGTTTGACGGGGGCGCCCTGCTTGACTTGTTCAACAGGCTTCTCGGCTGACTTGAATTCGATCGCTTCGTTGGCTTGGACCCAGGGCGCACGAGGCATCCAGGGCGCCCGGGACCATGAGGGCGCCCGGGAGCTTGAGGGCGCCTGGCCCAGTGAACTTCCGAAGCACTTCTTTCTCAACTGCTCGTTTGGTTTTGACCTTGGGCGCCCGGGACCTCCCGGGCGCCTAGCCCAGCTGCTGCCCCTGTCCTTTGGGGCGTTCTGAGCTGTAGAAACTTATTCCTTCGGTCCTGTTGGGACCGGGTGCATGTTGACATGGATACGGGTTCGTAATTTTAAAATTTAATTACGTGCAGCGGAAGGTTTAACATAAATAATTTCTCAAATTATTTTAACCACGTATCTAGCATGCAACCTTATGTTGTGGAGACATGATCTTACATTTAAAATTTTGCAGAAAGTAAACTAATTTACTTAATACCTCGCGTAACTCGTAGAAAGGGACGAGATCCAACCGTAGCGTCCCTTGGAAGCTCCGCCTCTATTCGCGTCCACGCCGAGTTTTCTTCGGGATGACTTCGCAAAGCCACGAGTTTCGTGCCGACAAGAACTACTAGATTCTCCAAAGGCACGACAAGAATACCAAGAGAGAGATGGAAAAACTAACCGGCTGCCAAGTTGCTAACACAACCGGCTGCCAAGTTGCTAACGCAACTTGGCTTCTCCTCAGCGCCCTTACCTTCTCCACTGATGCACTTGCTCACGGGCGTTCGTCAAAAATTGCGGCTGCCTCCAATTAACTTCACCGAGAGTTGAAGTTACAAATTCTCCACTTGGAGAATTTTGGACGTGAGCAACAGTTGCATGGCATGAAGCAATTACATGCCATTAATTGCATGAAGCAATTATCGTTTAATTGCATGAGCAATTAAACTTCTAATTGCACGCAGTGCTTGGAGCAATTCAAGCAATTAATTGCATGAAGCAATTATTGTTTAATTGCATGAGCAATTAAACCTTTAATTGCACGCAGTGGTTGGAGCAATTCAATTGCGTGGAGAAGGAAGCTTTTCGGCGCCGCATAGAGAGAGGGAGAGGGAGAGAAGGAGAGGAAGAGAGGCTAGGCAAGAATCCTTGATCTCTTGGATTGATTTCCAAGCCATGCCTTGGTACCTTTATATAGTAGCCTCTTAATCGCCAAGTCTACTTTTAACGGAATAAATTTTCATAAGAAATTTATCTTATAAATTTTTCTATGAATTATTCCGTTATGCCAAGTTTTTATTATAACTTTATTTATAATAAAAACAACCATGTCTCCCCTTTTATTATGGAAAGAAATTTCTTTATATAAATTTCTTTATATAAATTTCTTTATCATGGTAAATCAATCCATTATTGATTTTATAAAATAAAATAAACCAATCCAAGGTTTATTTTAATTTCCATGAAAATAAATTTCTTTATATAAATTTCTTTATCCATAATTTCATAAAACAAACCACGCGCGGTTTATTTTATAATTTGAACCAAACAATTTGGTTCTCCCTTTTTATTGTGGCCGGCCAAACAAAGAGGGTGGGGACCCTCTTTGGCCGGCCAAACCAAGCCATGACCTTACGAATTAAACTCATTTAATTCGTCCAATAAGTCTTCAAAAGACTTAGCCATTTTATGCTTCTGATGCGTCTCTGAAAAATTCAGATTCGACTTATCTCTCTTGATCAGAAAATCCAATTTTCAACTCGTTTTAAATCCCTCGGATCACTCGTAGTGCATGTGACTAAATAGGCTTTCGATTTATATTGGCCGTCTATAATTAACCAATTATAGAACGATCATGAGTGGCACCTAGTAGTACATCATGATCCCCAATTAATCGAAAGATCAACGGTTGACCTCAAAAATAATTCTGAAACCCTTCAGCAGCTTTAATGAATCGTGCCTCATTCCCTTCACCATCTTATACCCACTTGGTTCAGGACACGGTCTATGTGTGTCAGTCCCCACTAGGCTGACTACGTCACACCTAGCCCAAGTAATGTCTTTCTCGTCCAACGGATTCTAATTACTCTAATGTTTCTTAGAGATTCATACTCGGAACATGTTATGCTCTGGACAGATGCTTCGAGTAACAATCTGACGATAGGCCTTGGGTATACATCTCCTCGCAAGGAGTGGTGAATCCTTTGTAGGCTGTTCAAACATCTTCGGGCACTTCGGCTTATACCCAATCATCCTGGGTCCACACCTCCTTGGAGATGCTTGCTTAAGATGTCAAAGTATAAGTTTTCATGATCAAGATGACTTGAACACCGCAAGTCAAAGGAACATCGCACTTAAGCTGCAGTAAGAACTTTTATTGACATATCTATATGTAGATTACCATATGAAGTTTTACAGCTAGTCACTCCAATGAACTAGTTCCTTTAACTAGCATTCATGATTATCTCCGGACATCCCAATGTCACCAGCCAGTGAGAATCAGCTGATTAGAGAATAACCCATGCTAGTCTCAACAGAATTAATAGTGTCCGTATCTGTCAATTTATCGACTAGGGACAATTTCAATACTTCACAATTGCACATGTAGAGATAATCACTAGTTGTGAATTCATCACAAATTCTCTCATGCTGTGAATTGTATTGCGGACATTCAGTAAATGAGTTTAAGATCTCAATCAAATACATGAACATGTATACTCAAATAGTGAATATTCATTTATTAAAGTAAATGATTATAATCATAAGGCGATTGCCTTAGGACACTTCTCTCATATTACTAACAAACTCCCACTTGGCCTAATGCCAATTGCTACGGTATCCAATACCACAGGCTCTAACATGACCCTCAAACTTGCTTTGAGGCAAGGCCTTAGTTAAAGGATCCGCTAAATTCCTTTCAGTGGGAATTTTCTCAATTTGTATATCATTCCTACTTATAATCTCTCTGATCAGATGATAGCGACGAAGCACATGTTTGGATCGCTGATGAGACCTTGGTTCCTTTGCTTGTGCAATAGCTCCATTGTTGTCGCAATAAACCGGTATTGCTTCATCAATGGTTGGAACCACACCAAGTTCTGAGACAAACTTCTTGATCCAAACTGCTTCCTTTGCCGCTTCCGAAGCTGCAATATATTCCGCTTCCGTGGTAGAATCCGCTACGGTGTCTTGTTTGGAACTCTTCCAACTTATTGCGCCTCCATTCAAAATAAATACGTATCCGGACTGAGATTTGGAGTCATCCTTATCTGTCTGGAAACTGGCATCTGTATACCTACGTATTACCATATCACCTTCTCCATATATTAGGAACACATCCTTAGTTCTTCTTAAGTACTTGAGGATTGTCTTGACAGCCGCCCAATGATCCATTCCTGGATCAGATTGGTATCTGCTTGTGACGCTCAGAGCATACGATACATCGGGCCTAGTACATAACAAAGCATACATGATAGATCCTATCGCGGATGCATAAGGAATCTTATTCATGCAAATCCTCTCGTCTTCTGTGCGCGGACACATAGACTTTGAAAGGTTGATCCCATGCCTAATGGGAAGGTAACCTTTCTTGGATTCCGACATGCTAAACCTTTTTAGCACTCGGTCTATATATGTAGACTGCGAAAGACCAAGCAACCGTTTTGATCTATCTCTATAGATTCTAATCACAAGGATATAGGTTGCTTCTCCCAGGTCTTTCATGGAGAAAGTTTTGGACAACCAAATTTTAACTGATTGTAAGACTGATATATCGTTTCCTATAAGCAATATGTCATCGACATATAGCACTAGGAATACGACTGCACTCCCACTAACCTTCTTGTACACATAAGGTTCGTCAGGATTTTGTGAGAAATCAAACTCTTTGATTATCTCATCAAAACGGATGTTCCAGCTCCTGGATGCTTGCTTCAGTCCATATATGGATCGTCGAAGCTTGCATATTGTGGTTTTATCAACCGATGTGAAACCTTCAGGTTGTATCATGTATACATCCTCAAGCAGGTTTCCATTAAAGAAAGCTGTTTTCACATCCATTTGCCATATCTCATAATCATAATGAGCTGCTATGGCCAGGAGCATCCGAATGGATTTAAGCATAGCTACTGGTGAATAGGTTTCGTCATAATCAATTCCTTGTTTCTGACAATATCCTTTTGCCACTAATCTAGCCTTAAAGGTAACAACATTACCTTCCATGTCGGTTTTCTTCTTGAAAACCCACTTGCACCCTATGGGCTTAATCCCTTCAGGTGGGTTAACCAAGTCCCATACTTGATTTTCGTACATGGAATCCATTTCCGACTTCATGGCTTCAAGCCATTTGTCCTTTTCTGAACTTTTCAGAATATCATCATAACTGATAGGTTCGTCATCGCTAATGAGTAACACGTCGTTCGATTCACTTACGAGAAATCCGTATCTCTCTGGAATATTGTGTGTCCTATCAGATCTACGAAGAAGTGGTGTTGTTTTAGGTTCAACTGATAGCTCATCATTATGAGTTATTGGTTGTGGGTCTAGACTAGGTGTCTCTGTAATGTCTATTGGAGTTTCTTGAACTTCTTCAAGTTCAATACTACTCCCACTATTTTCTTGTAAAAGAAATTCTTTTTCCAGAAAAATAGCATGTCTTGAAACAAACACCTTTTGTTCCAAGGGATGATAGAATTGGTGACCCTTTGTTTCCTTAGGGTATCCAATAAATAGACATTTATCAGACTTAGCATCCAATTTGTCTGATACAGTCCGCTTCACATAAGCAGGACAACCCCATATCTTAAGGTGAGTTAAGTGAGGTTTCTTACTATTCCACGTCTCATATGGAGTAGTAGAGACTACCTTGGTCGGGACTCTGTTTAGCAAGTAAACAGCTGTCTTAAGTGCATAGCCCCAAAAGGATTTTGGAAGAGTTGCATGATTCATCATAGATCTAACCATGTCCATCAAGGTTCGGTTACGCCTCTCAGATACACCATTATGCTGTGGTGTATACGGCGGAGTCCATTGAGACAATATCCCATTGTCCCTAAGATAATCTTGAAACTCTTGACTTAAGTATTCACCACCCCGATCGGATCGAAGTATCTTAATACTTTTGCCAAGCTGTTTCTCTATTTTATTTTTGAACTCTTTGAATTTCTCAAAAGCTTCAGATTTGTGTTTCATCAAGAACACATACCCGAATCGTGAGTGATCATCGATAAAGGTAATGAAGTAGCTATAGCCTCCTTTTGCAAGAGTTGACATTGGTCCACATACATCAGTATGTATTAGACCAAGCAGTTTTCCCACTGGTTTACCTTTTCCGGAAAAGGGTAATTTGGCCATCTTGCCTTTTAAGCATGATTCGCATGTATCAAATGAACCGGGTTCAAATGATTCTATCATTCCACATCGGTGTAATTTGGTCTTGCGTTTCTTACTTATATTGTAACGACCCCGCCTTCTCTACCTTAGACGGACCGCTACTTGTCTACTTCTTGACTCTAATGCACGACTAAAAATGCGGAACTTTCTTTTTTTTTGTATTTAATCTATCTAAGAATGAGATTCTAACTTTAATAGTCATGCATGATACAATGGCACATTACTAGCAATTCTAACCATTTAAACTCATCACACAAGGTTCTATAACATTACTAAAGCACTATGGAATATGCATGCAACTTTTCTAAGCATATTTAAAGCAATAAGACTTAATTCGAAACTAACAACATCTTGGTACATGCAATAATATTTCTAGGACTTCATAGAATGTAAATCTTACTTTTCTACCGAATTCACAAGCATTTTAAGCACAATTAGGACTTAGTCCAAAAGGGAATAATAATAAGCTCAAGAATAAGTCTAAAATGCAATGTATCCACATGTTAAACTAC
>JAGFNQ010002744.1:165242-193242 GCA_024364735.1 Boesenbergia rotunda | reverse complement strand
AATTTATTATAATTTGAAAGTTTCCATAATTGAAAAATTTTCCGAAATTGAGATCATGACAAAGTTTTCCACAAAACAATTATATGATTAAGTCGAACACTAACCGGCTCTGATACCACTATTGGGACCGGGTGCATGTCGACAAGGATACGAGTTCGTAAAATTCAAAATTTTTCGTGCAGCGGAAGAGTTTGCATAAAATAATTTCCTAAATTATTTTAACTTCGTATCTAGCATGCAACCTTACATTGTGTTGACATAATCATAAAATAAAACTTTGCGGAAAAGTAAACAAATTTACCAAGTACCTCTCGTAACTCGAAGTAAGGGACGAGATCCAACCGTAGCGTCCCTTGGAAGCTCTGCCTCTATTCGCGTCCACGCCGAGTTCTCTTCGGGATGACTTCGCAAAGTCACGAGTTTTGTACCGACGAGAACTACTAGATTCTCGGAAGGCACAACTAGAAGAATAAAAGAAAATAACAGAAGACTAACCAACGAAGTAACGGAATCGAATTCCGGGAAGAGAGGAGTCGCTATCCACTTCTTCTTCTTCGTGTTCGGGTTCTCCTTCTTCTTCAATGCTCACGGCAACTTCACCTTCTTGGATTTGGTTGGGCGCCGGCCCTAGAGGAGCTAGGGTGCGCCGGCCCTAAGGGAAGAAGAAGAGGAGGAGAGGAGAGATTAAGAGAGAGAGGGAGAGAGTAATTAATCTCTTTGATTAATTGATTGGAATAAGGGCTAGCCTTTGGTTCCTTTATATAGTAGCAACTCCTTTGCTAAGTCTCCCTCTAAACCGAATTAACGGAATTAACAGAATTAGTTATAAGAAATTTATCTTATAAATTTTCTTATTAATTATTCCGTTTAAACCGAGTCTTTATTATAAACCAATTTATAATAAAACTAATTCTTCTTCTCTTTAAATTATGGAATAAATTTTTATAAGAAATTTATAAACTTTCTTATTATGGAAAAATCAATTCATAATTGATTTTATAAAATTAAAATAAACCAATTCATGGATTATTTTAATCTTCCATAAAAGAATAAATTTCTATAAATTTTATTTATATAAATTTCTTTATACAAATTTATTTATCCATAATTTATAAAACAAATCACACTAGATTTATTTTATTAATTAAACCAATTAAATTGGTTTAATCTCCCTTTAATGGCCGGCCACCACAAGGAGGGTTAGCACCCTCTTTGGCCGGCCAAACCAACCCGAACCGGTCACGAATTAAACTCATTTAATTCGCCCAAAAAGCCTTCAAAAGACTTAGCCATTTTTAGCTTCCATTGCGCCTCTGATTAACTCAGATTCGACTTATTTCTCTTGATCGGAAAATCCAATTTTCAACTCGTTTTAAATCCCTCGGATTACTCGTAGTGCGTGTGACTAAATAGGCTTTCGATTTATGTTGGCCGTCTATAATTAACTAATTATAGAACGATCATGAGTGGCACCTAGTAGTACATCATGATCCCCAATTAATCGAATGATCAACGGTTTGACCTCAGAAGAAATTATTCTGAAACCCTTCAGCAGCTCTACTAAATCGTGCCCCATTCCCTTCACCACCTTATACCCACTTAGTTCAGGACACGGTCAATGGTGTCAGTCCCCACTAGGCTGACTACGTCACACCTAGCCCAAGTAGTGTCTTTCTCGTCCTTTGGATTTCTAATTACTCTCATGTATTTAAGAGACTCACACTCTTAACATGATATGCTCTGGCCAGAGGCTTTGAGTAACAATCCGACGATAGGCCTGGGTATACATCTCCTCGCAAGGAGTGGTGAATCCTTTATAGGCTGTTCAAACATCTTCGGGCACTTCGGCTTATACCCGATCATCCTGGGTCCACACCTCCTTGGAGATGCTTGCTTAAGATGTCAAAGTATAAGTCTCCATGACCAAGATGATATGAACACCGCAAGTCAAAGGAACATCGCACTTAAGCCGCAGTAAGATCTTCATTGACATATCTACATGTAGATTCCCATATGAAGTCTTACAGCTAGTCACTCCAATGAACTAGTTCCCTTAACTAGCATCCATGTTTATCTCCGGACATCCCAATGTCACCAGCCAGTGAGAATCAGCTGAATAGAGAATAACCCATGCTAGTCTCAACAAAATTGATAGTGTCCGTATTTATCAATTCATCGACTAGGGATATTTCCAACAATTCACATTTGCACATTTAGAGATAATCACTAGTTGTGATCCCATCACAAATTCTCTTATGCTGTGAATTGTATGGCGGACATTCAGTATAAGAGTTTAAGATCCCAATCAAATACAAACATGTATACTCAAATAGTGAATTATCATTTATTAAAATAAATGTTTACAATCATAAGGCGATTGCCTTAGGACACTTCTCTCATATCACTAACAAGTGGCAAAAGGATATCGTCAGAAACAAGGAATTGATTATGACGAAACCTATTCGCCAGTAGCTATGCATAAATCCATTCGGATGCTCCTAGCCATAGCAGCTCATTATGATTATGAGATATGGCTAATGGATGTTAAAACAACTTTCCTTAATGGAAACCTGCTTGAGGATGTATACATGATACAACCTGAAGGTTTCACATCGGTTGATAAAACCAAAATATCCAAGCTTCGACGATCCATATATGGACTGAAGCATGCATCCAGGAGCTGGAACATCCGTTTTGATGAGATAATCAAAGAGTTTGATTTCTCACAAAATACAGACGAACCTTGTGTGTACAAGAAGGTTAGTGGGAGTGCAGTCGTATTCCTAGTGTTGTATGTCAATGACATATTACTTATAGGAAACGATATATCAGTCTTACAGTCGGTTAAGATTTGGTTGTCCAAAACTTTCTCCATGAAAGACCTGGGAGAAGCAACCTATATCCTTGGGATTAGAATCTATAGAGATAGATCAAAACGGTTGCTTGGTCTTTCGCAGGCTATATATATAGACCGAGTGCTAAAAAGGTTTAGCATGTCGGAATCCAAGAAAAGTTACCTTCCCATCAGGCATGGGATCAACCTTTCAAATTCTATGTGTCCGCGCACAGAAGACGAGAGGATTTGTATGAATAAGATTCCTTATGCATCCGCGGTAGGATCTATCATGTATGTTATGTTATGTACTAGGCCCGATGTATCGTATGCTCTGAGCGTCACGAGCAGATACCAGTCTGATCCAGGAATGGATCATTGGGCGGCTGTCAAGACAAACATCTTGATCCAGACTGCTTCTTTTGCTGCTTCCGAAGCCGCTATATATTCCGCTTCCGTGGTAGAATCCGCTACAGTGTCTTGCTTGGAACTCTTCCAACTTATTGTGCCTCCATTCAAAGTAAATACTTATCCAGACTGAGATTTGGAGTCATTCTTATCTGTCTCGAAACTGGCATCTGTATACCCACGTATTACCATATCTCCTTCTCCATATATTAGGAACACATCCTTGAAGCGGCTTCAGAACTTGGTGTGGTTCCAACCATTGATGAAGCAATACCGATTTACTGCGACAACAATGGAGCTATTGCACAAGCAAAGGAACCAAGGTCTCATCAGTGATCCAAACACGTGCTTCGCTGCTATCATCTGATCAGAGAGATTATAAGTAGGAATGATATACTAATTGAGAAAATTCCCACTGAAAGGAATTTAGCGGATCCTTTAACTAAGGCCTTGCCTAAGAGCAAGTATGAGGGTCATGTTAGAGCCTGTGGTATTGATACCGTAGCGATTGGCATTAGGCCAAGTGGGAGTTTGTTAGTATTATGAGAGAAGTGTCCTAAGGCAATCGCCTTATGATTGTAATCATTTACTTTAATAAAACAATATTCACTATTTGAGTATACATGTTTATGTATTTGATTGAGATCTTAAACTCATTTACTGAATGTCTGCAATACAATTCACAGCATAAGAGAATTTGTGATGAATTCACAACTAGTTATTATCTCTACATATGCAATTATGAAGTATTGAAATTGTCCCTAGTCGATGAATTGATAAATATGGACACTATCAATTCTGTTGAGACTAGCATGGGTTATTCTCTAATCAGCTGATTCTCACTGGCTGGTGACATTGGGATGTCCGGAGAAAAACATGGATGCTAGTTAAGGGAACTAGTTCATTGGAGTCACTAGCTGTAAAACTTCATATGGTAATCTACATATAGATATGTCAATGAAAGTTCTTACTGCAGCTTAAGTGCGATGTTCCTTTGACTTGCGGTGTTCAAGTCATCTTGGTCACGGAGACTTATACTTTGATATCTTAAGCAAGCATCTCTAAGGAGGTGTGGACCCAGGATGGTTGGGTATAAGCCGAAGTGCCCGAAGATGTTTGAACAACCTACAAAGGATTCACCACTCCTTGCGAGGAGATGTATACCTGTAACGCCCGCCCTTATATCTATTCTCGGGGCGGGGTTACGTACATTCAATCATATAGTAATATTTTTTTTTCTATTTCTATCTCCTAGCATGACATTAAAACATCAATGCAAGGACTTAAGGACTAAGCATGCTTGTTTAACTATCAAAGTCATTCTACAACATGATAATATTACTAGTAATGTAACTCATAACATAATCAAGTATAAGAGACCTCCAAGGTAAACACTATCATGCCATGTCAATCCTAATCACTAACACTTATTGTCAAGGAGCATAACATAAGCATATGTAGATATAGAAGTCTTTTCTTCCCGAGCCACCACCCCACACATCTTCAGCCTCCTGCCTCTTCCTTTAGTTTAAGGGTTCCTTACCCTTATCTGCAGCATAAGATAACATATAAACTAGTAAGCATAAATGCTTAGTAAGGATCCTGTCCTACTCGCTAAAACCATACGAAAGCATAACATGTACACATAATAAATCATAAGCATGAGTTCATCAAAGCATATTAAACATCCAAGTTTCTAACATGCAATATCAAGTACCTTAAGCATACTCTTCACATATTACAAATATTTTCAATGAATGTTTTCAAAACATTTCCATAATGGTATTACTTAAAAATACATCCATATCATATTGGGCCCTGTTGTGTACCAACTATCGCGCGGAAACTATTGCGCGTTCCCTAATGAATTGGGGTAGCGAGCAACCAATTCATTAGAGCAGGACCCTTCCGTCCTACCGAAGCCACGTTAACATGCACCCCGGATTTATTTAACGACCCCCTTCCGAGTCGGGTACACAACTTAAAAGTAAAATACTTATCATGCTGTTACATATATGCTAAGGGATACTCCATATTCACTCTTATGGGACACACCACTCTTCAAGGGTGCTCATGATCCCGTAGGGACACACCACACAACATAAGGGGTGCTCTTGATCCCATACTTATTTGAGTATCCATTTAAGCATTTTAACATATCACATGCAATTTCATAAATGTACCCCATGGGCTATAAGGCATGCTCATACATACATCATATTTCATGCATGTCCATACATACATCATATTTCATACTTGTTCATACATGCATCATACATGTTTATACATACATCATATTTCATACTTGTTCATACATATATCATATTTCATACATGTTCATACATACTTCATCATGCATCATATTTCAACCACTTAACCTACCTTAGACCTGACAAGCTTTGGTCACATAGGTCATACTCATATCGTAGGAAGTGGTAGCATGCTATCAATTAAGATTTCAATCAAACATCTCATTTAAACACCTCATACATAAACATATCAAAGCATGCTAACAATTAAGGTTTCCTTATCAACCATTCCATTTAACACTACATACATACACATATGATCATCCCCAACCATAAACATATATCATAGGGTAGTTTGACCTTTACAAACCCTAGTCCTAGTGGGTTGGCCGAAACATCAAGAGTAGGGAAATATCAGGACTTTTGCATTAATCATTCACACATACATTTATTCAAACACCTCATACATAAACATATCATAGCATGCTAACAATTTAAGGTTTACATATCAACCCTTCCATTTAACACCACATACATATACATATGATTATCCCCAACTATAAACATATATCATAGGATAATTAATTTTCACAAACCCTAAAGTCTATGCCTTGGCCGAAAGTCCTATGATAGGGCAAGTTCAATTTTTGGCAATGAAATATTCACACAACCATCTATACAACACCTTGTATACACTATCATACAATATACTAAGCATGGATACATTATGTGATAATTCAATCCTCACTAACCCTAATTCCTAGGTCTTGGCCGAAACCCATCTAAACCCTAACCCTAGTTTCATAGGGTAGGAGTATCAAATATTCATACAAACATATATTCAAACACTTGATCTACATTCCTAAGCATGAATCCATTATAGAAAATCATAAAATCCCCAAACCCTAATTTCTATCATGCTTGGCCGAAAGTTGTAGGGCACTAAAACTCTAATTCTTGTTATCACACATGATGGAAAAATAACATAAATTCATACCCTAAGTTCCTAGGGATATCCTCATGCATCAAGAAGCAACCAAAGCCCATAAGTGGGTGGTGGCCGAAACTTTGTAGGGTACCAAACCCTAACTTTTGTTTTTCCAAAAATTTGGAAACATCACATATGAGTATAAAGTTCCTAGGGGTACTAGCATGCATCAAAGTATGATCAAAAGCCTTCTCTTGGACCCCCTTACAAGGAGTGGCCGAAACTTCCACTAGGGAAGTTCTTGTGAATTTTCCAAAGAACAAAACAAGCAAACATTCAATAGCGATTATGCCACAGGCGAGAGGATACTTACATCCTTTCGCTTGATTTCTACTTCTCTAAGATCTTAAGGTGCCCTTGGTTGAAGGAAGGTGAGTGTTTCCCTTGTTTGCCTTCTCTTAGAAATCTTGGCCCTAGTAGAAGGCAAGAACCTTAAAGGGTTCTTCTTCCTTCCAATTCCCTAGGGTTAAAACCCTAGGGTTTACTTTTCGAAAATGGAGAGGGAGAAGAAGAGACTTTCGGTGGAGAAGTGAAGAGGAAGATGAAGAGGTAGTTATTCTAACCACTTCCTTCTCTTATTTATACTTTTCTCTTGAAGAGACATGTCTCTTCACTTCCCTAGCTTTTAACAAGCATGTTTCTCCTTCTCTAACAAGAAACATGGCTTGGTGCAATGTTTAAGACATTGCTAGTGCAACTAGGAGGTTCAAGGTTCAATCTCTGCTTCCTCCCTTCTATATTTCCTTTTTATTACATTTTGCACTAATCCAAGCCCATTAAGCCAAGCCCATCATGAAATCTCATAATATTAATTATATTCCATGAATTCATATATTTCATAATATTTCATGATAATATTTCATAAATTCCATAATATTTCATATTTATAAATTCATAATATTTTATAATATTTCATGATACTATTTCATGAATTCCATAATATTTCATATTTATGAATTCATAATATTTCATAATATTTCATGATACTATTTCATGAATTCCATAATATTTCATATTTATGAATTCATAATATTTCATAATATTTCATGATACTATTTCATGAATTCCATAATATTTCATATTTATGAATTCATAATATTTCATAATATTTCATGATACTATTTCATGAATTCCATAATACTTCATATTTATGAATTCATAATATTTCATGATACTATTTCATGAATTCCATAATATTTCATATTTATGAATTTATATATTTCCTAATATTTCATATGGGAAATTTCGGGGCGTTACAATCCTCCCCACCTTATAAAAAGTTCGTCCCGAACTTTAAAATAATTCCGGATACTTTAATCGTATTGCCTCCTCTCATTCCCACGTGGCTTCTTCGAATCGTTCGTTCCGCCACCGAACCTTTACTAAGGGTACTTCCTTGTTCCTTAGCTTTTTGACTTCCCGGTCTAAGATCTGAACAGGTCGGCGTTCTGAACTTAGGTTCTCTTGATCTTGTACTGGTTGGGGCTCTATTATCTGATTCACATCAGAGATACATTCCCTGAGCATTGATATGTGGAAAACATTGTGGATAGCCGACATTTCTGGCGGTAACTCCAGTTCGTAGGCCACTTTGCCTACCCGTCTCAGAATCTGAGACGGTCCCACATATCTCGGACTCAGCTTCCCTTTCTTTCCGAATCTCATCACCCCTTTCATAGGGGCTACCTTAAGGAATACTGAATCCCCAACCTCAAACTCTAGTGGTCTGCGTCGCTTATTAGCATAGCTTTTCTGCCGACTCTTAGCAGTCTCTATTCTCTGACGGATATTCTTTATAGCCTGAGTGGTTTCGTCTATAATATCCGTCTGGAGTCCCATCTCCTTCTTTTCACCACTCTCAAGCCAACATATAGGAGATCTGCATTTTCTTCCGTACCGAGCTTCATACGGTGCCATCCCGATAGTAGCCTGATAACTGTTGTTATAAGCAAACTCTGCCAGGCTCATGTATCGACACCAGCTTCCCTTGAAGTCCAAGGTACAACAAGCTCGTAACATATCCTCTAACATCTGGTTCGGAAAGCCGTCTTCGGTATATCCTCCTTTTTCACCCTGACTTGGTGATAACTAGACCTCAGGTCAATCTTAGAGAAAACCGCGGCTCCCTTCAATTGATCGAACAGGTCATCTATCCTGGGTAGAGGGTACCTGTTCTTGATAGTCACATTATTCAGCGACCGCTAGTCGATACACCTTCGCATCGACCCATCCTTCTTTTTCACGAACAGTACGGGAGCTCCCCAGGGAGAATGACTAGGGCGGATGAATCCCTTGTCAAGTAGCTCCTGTAACTGTCCTTGCAACTCCTTTAATTCTGACGGCGCCATACGGTACGGTGCCTTAGAAATAGGGTTGGTACCAGGAACCAACTCAATTGCAAATTCTATCTCTCTTTCAGGTGCTAACCCTGGTAAGTCATCGGGAAATACCTCTGGGTAATTGCATACAACCTTGACGTCTTCTAGCTATATATCTATCATACAGATGATAAATAAGTTAACATGAGAATTACTGCTACTTTTCCTTGTTATGCAAGCATAAATCATCTCTATATTATGCAAGCATAAACCAGCTCTATTAATATCATTACTGTACATGAAATAATATAAGCGAGTTAGGATTTCTTACTTGGAAGCGGCAGGAAGAAGCTTGATATGTGTGTGGTGGAGGGGAAATCTGCTCTGATACCAACTTGTAACGCCCGCCCTTATATCTACTCTCGGGGCGGGGTTACGTACATTCAATCATATAGTAATATTTTTTTTTCTATTTCTATCTCCTAGCATGACATTAAAACAACAATGCAAGGACTTAAGGACTAAGCATGCTTGTTTAACTATCAAAGTCATTCTACAACATGATAATATTACTAGTAATGTAACTCATAACATAATCAAGTATAAGAGACCTCCAAGGTAAACACTATCATGCCATGTCAATCCTAATCACTAACACTTATTGTCAAGGAGCATAACATAAGCATATGTAGATATAGAAGTCTTTTCTTCCCGAGCCACCACCCCACACATCTTCAGCCTCCTGCCTCTTCCTTTAGTTTAAGGGTTCCTTACCCTTATCTGCAGCATAAGATAACATATAAACTAGTAAGCATAAATGCTTAGTAAGGATCCTGTCCTACTCGCTAAAACCATACGAAAGCATAACATGTACACATAATAAATCATAAGCATGAGTTCATCAAAGCATATTAAACATCCAAGTTTCTAACATGCAATATCAAGTACCTTAAGCATACTCTTCACATATTACAAATATTTTCAATGAATGTTTTCAAAACATTTCCATAATGGTATTACTTAAAAATACATCCATATCATATTGGGCCCTGTTGTGTACCAACTATCGCGCGGAAACTATTGCGCGTTCCCTAATGAATTGGGGTAGCGAGCAACCAATTCATTAGAGCAGGACCCTTCCGTCCTACCGAAGCCACGTTAACATGCACCCCGGATTTATTTAACGACCCCCTTCCGAGTCGGGTACACAACTTAAAAGTAAAATACTTATCATGCTGTTACATATATGCTAAGGGATACTCCATATTCACTCTTATGGGACACACCACTCTTCAAGGGTGCTCATGATCCCGTAGGGACACACCACACAACATAAGGGGTGCTCTTGATCCCATACTTATTTGAGTATCCATTTAAGCATTTTAACATATCACATGCAATTTCATAAATGTACCCCATGAGCTATAAGGCATGCTCATACATACATCATATTTCATGCATGTCCATACATACATCATATTTCATACTTGTTCATACATGCATCATACATGTTTATACATACATCATATTTCATACTTGTTCATACATATATCATATTCCATACATGTTCATACATACTTCATCATGCATCATATTTCAACCACTTAACCTACCTTAGACCTGACAAGCTTTGGTCACATAGGTCATACTCATATCGTAGGAAGTGGTAGCATGCTATCAATTAAGATTTCAATCAAACATCTCATTTAAACACCTCATACATAAACATATCAAAGCATGCTAACAATTAAGGTTTCCTTATCAACCATTCCATTTAACTCTACATACATACACATATGATCATCCCCAACCATAAACATATATCATAGGGTAGTTTGACCTTTACAAACCCTAGTCCTAGTGGGTTGGCCGAAACATCAAGAGTAGGGAAATATCAGGACTTTTGCATTAATCATTCACACATACATTTATTCAAGCACCTCATACATAAACATATCATAGCATGCTAACAATTTAAGGTTTACATATCAACCCTTCCATTTAACACCACATACATATACATATGATTATCCCCAACCATAAACATATATCATAGGATAATTAATTTTCACAAACCCTAAAGTCTATGCCTTGGCCGAAAGTCCTATGATAGGGCAAGTTCAATTTTTGGCAATGAAATATTCACACAACCATCTATACAACACCTTGTATACACTATCATACAATATACTAAGCATGGATACATTATGTGATAATTCAATCCTCACTAACCCTAATTCCTAGGTCTTGGCCGAAACCCATCTAAACCCTAACCCTAGTTTCATAGGGTAGGAGTATCAAATATTCATACAAACATATATTCAAACACTTGATCTACATTCCTAAGCATGAATCCATTATAGAAAATCATAAAATCCCCAAACCCTAATTTCTATCATGCTTGGCCGAAAGTTGTAGGGCACTAAAACCCTAATTCTTGTTATCACACATGATGGAAAAATAACATAAATTCATACCCTAAGTTCCTAGGGATATCCTCATGCATCAAGAAGCAACCAAAGCCCATAAGTGGGTGGTGGCCGAAACTTTGTAGGGTACCAAACCCTAACTTTTGTTTTTCCAAAAATTTGGAAACATCACATATGAGTATAAAGTTCCTAGGGGTACTAGCATGCATCAAAGTATGATCAAAAGCCTTCTCTTGGACCCCCTTACAAGGAGTGGCCGAAACTTCCACTAGGGAAGTTCTTGTGAATTTTCCAAAGAACAAAACAAGCAAACATTCAATAGCGATTATGCCACAGGCGAGAGGATACTTACATCCTTTCGCTTGATTTCTACTTCTCTAAGATCTTAAGGTGCCCTTGGTTGAAGGAAGGTGAGTGTTTCCCTTGTTTGCCTTCTCTTAGAAATCTTGGCCCTAGTTGAAGGCAAGAACCTTAAAGGGTTCTTCTTCCTTCCAATTCCCTAGGGTTAAAACCCTAGGGTTTACTTTTCGAAAATGGAGAGGGAGAAGAAGAGACTTTCGGTGGAGAAGTGAAGAGGAAGATGAAGAGGTAGTTATTCTAACCACTTCCTTCTCTTATTTATACTTTTCTCTTGAAGAGACATGTCTCTTCACTTCCCTAGCTTTTAACAAGCATGTTTCTCCTTCTCTAACAAGAAACATGGCTTGGTGCAATGGTTAAGACATTGCTAGTGCAACTAGGAGGTTCAAGGTTCAATCCCTGCTTCCTCCCTTCTATATTTCCTTTTTATTACATTTTGCACTAATCCAAGCCCATTAAGCCAAGCCCATCATGAAATCTCATAATATTAATTATATTCCATGAATTCATATATTTCATAATATTTCATGATAATATTTCATGAATTCCATAATATTTCATATTTATGAATTCATAATATTTTATAATATTTCATGATACTATTTCATGAATTCCATAATATTTCATATTTATGAATTCATAATATTTCATAATATTTCATGATACTATTTCATGAATTCCATAATATTTCATATTTATGAATTCATAATATTTCATAATATTTCATGATAATATTTCATGAATTCCATAATATTTCATATTTATGAATTCATAATATTTCATAATATTTCATGATACTATTTCATGAATTCCATAATATTTCATATTTATGAATTCATAATATTTCAGAATATTTCATGATACTATTTCATGAATTCCATAATACTTCATATTTATGAATTCATAATATTTCATGATACTATTTCATGAATTCCATAATATTTCATATTTATGAATTTATATATTTCCTAATATTTCATATGGGAAATTTCGGGGCGTTACAATACCCAAGGCCTATCGTCGGATTGTTACTCAAAGCCTCTGGCCAGAGCACAACATGTTCCGTGTATGAATCTCTAGGAAACATGATAGTAATTAGAATCCGTTGGACGAGAAAGACATTACATGGGCTAGGTGTGACGTAGTCAGCCTAGTGGGGACTGACACACATAGACCGTGTCCTGAACCAAGTGGGTATAAGATGGTGAAGGGAATGGGGCACAACTCATTATAGCTGCTGAAGGGTTTCAGAATTATTTCTGAGGTCAACCGTTGATCTTTCGATTAATTGGGGATCATGATGTACTACTAGGTGCCACTCATGATCGTTCTATAATTGGTTAATTATAAACGGCTAACATAAATCGAAAGCCTATTTAGTCACACGCACTATGAGTAATCCGAGGGATTTAAAACGAGTTGAAAATTAGATTTTCCGATCAAGAGAAATAAGTCGAATCTGAATTTATCAGAGGCGCACCGGAAGCTTAAAATGGCTAAGTCTTTTTAAGGCTTATTGGACGAATTAAATGAGTTTAATTCGCAAGGAGACGGCTTGGTTTGGCCAGCCAAAGAGGGTCCCCACCCTCTTTGGTTTGGCCGGACACAATGAGGAGGGAAACCAAATTATTTGGTTTAAATTATAAAATAAATCAAACACGATTTGTTTTATAAAATTATGGATAAAGAAATTTATATAAAGAAATTTATATAAAGAGATTTATTTTCATAGAAAATAAAATAAACCTTGGATTGATTTATTTTATTTTATAAAATCAATTATGAATTGATTTTTCCATGATAAGAAAAATTTATATAATAAATTTCTTGTGAAAATTTATTCTATAATAAAAGGGGAGATGTGTTTGTTTTTATTATAAACTTAGTTATAATAAAACTTGGCATAACGGAATAATTCATAGGAAAATTTATAAGAAAAATTTCTTATGAAAATTTATTCCGTTAGAAGGGAGACTTGGCGATGGAGAGGCTACTATATAAAGGAACCAAGGCAAGGCTTGAATTCCAATCAAGAGATTAAGAAGCAAGCACTCTCTCTCCTTCTCTCCCTCTACCTCCTCTAGGGCCGGTGCCCTCTACCTCCTCTAGGGCCGGTGCCCTCTCCCTCCTCTAGGGTCGGCGGCCCCTCTAGTTGCCGTGAGCCACATCCACCAAGAAGGTGCCAACGAAGAAGAAGAAGCGGGTCGCAACTCCTTCCTTCCCCGTAAACTTGATTCCGTTACTTGGTGGTTAGTTTCCATCTCTCTCTCTTGATATTCTTGTCGTGCCTTTGGAGAATCTAGTAGTTCTTGTTGGCACGAAACTCGTGGCTTTGCGAAGTCATCCCGAAGAGAACTCGGCGTGGACGTGAATAGAGGCGGAGCTTCCAAGGGACGCTACGGTTGGATCTCGTCCCTTTCTACGAGTTACGTGAGGTATTAAGTAAATTAGTTTACTTTCTGCAAAATTTTAAATGTATGATCATGTCTCCACAACTTAAGGTTGCATGCTAGATACGTGGTTAAAATAATTTAAGAAATTATTTATGCTAAACCTTCCGCTGCACGTAATTAAATTTTAAAATTACGAACCCGTATCCATGTCAACATGCACTCGGTCCCAACACCTCGAGCATCTCGGGATCTTCCTCGAACATCTCGGGATCTTCCTCAGAATCTCCCAGATCCTCCGAAAACTCATGGCGAAGAAGCTGCTTACATAACTCCGTATATGAGATCCGACATTCATGCTGTCCCCATATCTGATAAGCAACTTCTCTCGCGCGCTTGGGCAATGAACGAAACAGTGCTCCAATTCTACAGTCATCCATGATTGGAAACTCTTCTTGCTCGAGTTTCCAAAATAGTCGGTCCAATTTTCCCATATTGTCTTGGATTCCCAGGACCAGACTATATTCCACTTCTTCTATTTGCTCCATTAGCTCACGACACCGCTCAGAGCAACGACTCGTGGCACAGATCTCATGCAACATCTGGAATTGGAAAAAAAAATGACATAGTCAGTACAAAACTGACAAAAACCAGTACAGAACTAGTTTTTTTTCCAATTCACAAATATATGCAGAGAGAAGCTCACAAAAAGTTGGTTTCCTTTACTTTAGTAGTTACAATAAATTTTTTTTTATCCAGTTCTAAAGTATTTGGTTTCATAAAAAATAAGATAAAGTATCATTCATATTACATATCCTAAAAGTACTTGCTATCGTAAGGTATCATTCATACTTGCATATTCTAGAATTATAAAAGAAAACAAGATATGCATAGAGGTGCTTCTTCTAGCCATGCTATCTTCACGAAATAACACATAGGCTAGTATAAGGTTACTGTTATTTTCATTCATATACATCTTAAATCATTGTCATTACAAGGCATGATAAGGTATCTTCCTAGTTTTATCCAAGGTAAAATCATGCTTCCGTCATACATATCATTTTAAATCATTGTCATCATAAGGTATCTTCCTAGTTTTATCCAAGGTGAAATCATGCTTCCATCATACATATCATGCATCATACTTGCATAATTCAGTTATCAATATAAACATGAAATAAGGCAAGTATAGAATTTCTTACTTGGAAGCGGCAGGAGGTAGGCTTGATGTGTGTGTAGTGAGATGACAGTGGGATCTGATATCAAGCTATAACACCCGCCCCTTACCGTTAGGCGACGCGTTACCTTTAACTCGTTTCTTTTTTCATACTTACTTATATCATTGCGTATGAATCTAACATTGCAGCGGAAATGAAACATAACTAAAAGCATATGCAACGATAAGGAAGTAATAACATCATATAACATCTAATAGCATCCATACTTAAATAAACTCCAAAGGAACTAGCAAGTATCATGCATAAAGTAGCAACATATGTCTTATTAGAAATAAGAACTAAGTCTATAGATGGCACTAAAGTGGATCGATCAGTCAAGTCACCACCACACACATTAGCCCTTCCTGCTGCTGCCCATTCCTCAGAAATTTCTATGTTGATTTGCAACATAAGCAAACAAACTATAAGTATAAAACTGAGTAAGCTCTTTCCTACTCACTAAATCCGTACGTCGCATGCATTTTAAAACATATAACATTTCATGGATAGCATAGAATTCATATGGCACATAAGATATATGAAGACATATAAACATAGAACATGTGCATTTCAAAACATTAGGATGCTCTTTAGAAAACATAGTAAATAATACTTTAAAATCATATACATCATCTACTTTGGGGTCCCTGGCTTGGTACCCATTCTTTCTTTTGCGCGCATACCCCTATGTAGGATGTGAGGTAGCTAATCCCGACCTACAGGGGTCTACATTCTAGGCTTACTATCTTTCATCCTAGGGACAGCATCATCGGTAGTCCGGAACCGTGTATCTTTTCAAGATCCGGTACAAGCCAATCTTTAAAGTAAAATACATACATGCCTCCTTTTCTTTTCTTTCTTTCTTTCATATAGAACATGCATTCCTTTCTTCTTTTCTTTCTTTCATATTGCATGTACTATAGACATTCAATCATTCATAATCATGAGAATACTTTCATATATAGAACATGCATTCTTTCTTTTTCTTTCTTTCATTCATATTGCATGTACTATAGGCATTCAATCATTCATGAACATAGGCATACTTTCATGGCATAATCATTAGCATAAATAGCAAAACATGGAAGGATCTTTCTTTTAACACATGTAAGTGAAGCAACCATCATGCTAGTTTCATCAATACATCATACATATAACATGCTTGTCTTAATCAGGGCAATATGTTAGTTTAATCTTTCTTTTCTCATCTTAATACATGCTGGCCGAAACTTCATAGCAAGGATATCATAGCATAAAACCCACATAACATTGGAATAAAGGCATACATTACATAAGAGGTCATTTATAAGTACACTTGTAGTCTAGACTTCACTAAACACTAGTTTAGGTGCATGAATTGTACTTGAACTTATTCTTAGCCTTTATTCTAGTAATTGGCCAAAATTCACAGAGTAGATGTCATAGTATAATAGTCATATAATCATGGAAATAAGAACATACGTTACACATGGAATCATATACAAGCACAAGGGTAGTCTAGGCTTCATTGAACACTAGTTTAGGTGCATGTTTTGTGCTTGAGCTTATTTTTAACCCTTATCCCAGTATTTGTACGAAATTCACAGCTAGATAACATGGCATGAAAGTCATCCAATCATGGAAATAAAACATAATTTATATGAGAGATCATTAGCATGTACAAGAGTAAACTAATCTTCACTAAACCTTAATTTGGGTGCATGAATCGTACTTGCACTTATTCTTAACCCTTACCCTTGTAATTTGCCGAAATTCATAGTATGTATAACATGGTATAAAAGTTCATATAACATGTAAAGAAAAACATATTTTACCATTAAGGTCATATACAAGCATAAATGTAGTCTAGGCTTCATTAAACATTAGTTTAGGGGCATGCTTTGTACTCGAACATATTCTTAACCCTTATTCTTGTAATTTGTCAAAACTCATAGTAGGGATTTCATAGCATAATCATTCACATAACATGGGAATAAAAGCATATTTTTCATAAGAATTCATTCACAAGTGCAAAAGTAGTTTGTACTTCACCAAACACTAGTTTAGGTGTATGATCTATAGTTCTACTTGGATTATAATGCATATGGGTACATGTAACATTTTTCTAAACATCAATACATAGAATGGAGCATGAGTTTAGGCTCAAACAACTTAGATAAGGTACTGACCCTAAGGTATAAATTATTTCCATCATGAAATAAAACACCCAATCACATGCATATCACTTGATTTAACTATAACTTCATGAAGGTCTATAAAAATCTGTTTTAAGGCATAATTTAAGGTCCCTTGGACGAATGTTACAAGGGTCCCTTAGCATAGATTCCACAACATTTCTTGGCCTAAAACATTTATATAGCAAGGAAACAATCATTAGAACAATAGTCTACTTCATGCATCAACATTTTTCCATTTCATGACTTGGCCGAATTCTTCCAAGTCATTTACATCATGGAGGGCATTCAAACACCATGTATACATCATATATTCATTACAAAAAGGTAGTAACAATTTCATGAACTCTTCCTTTAAGTTTTTGGACATAGAAAAAAGGGGGTGTACCCCTTTATGCCCGAAACTTCCCTCAAGGTTTTCTTCCATTCTCTTTCACCCAACATCACAAGCAAACATAAAAATCATAAAAACACATAAAAAACCATTATGTTGCAGGTGAGGGAGTCTTATCACTTGTGCTTATGTTCCCAAAAGATCACCAAATTTTTTGAGAAGAAAAGACCTCTTAAACTCTAGCACTCCTCTTGTTCTTCTCTTTTTTTGGTCCGGTTTTCTCTAGGAGGTGAAGGAATTGATTTCGGTGAGGAAGAGGAGGAAGGGGAAGAGTTTGGTGGAGAGAAAGGGGCGGGTTTCTTGGCCGAAAATGCCTTAGGCATTTCCTCCTCTTCATGGCCTTTTATGGTGAGTAAAGAGGCAAGCATCTCTTTAATGGTGTCTCTTCAATTTTTGTGTCTCTTCATCTTCTTTCCCACTTATCTACAATTTTCCATCCTCTTCTAATAGGACTCCCCTACTGGGTGAATTGGTTATATATGCATTCTTAAGGCTTGACTTTTCTTTGAGGTCCAAGGTTCAATCCTTGGCACCTCCTCTTCTTTTTGCTTTTTCTTCCTTTTATTTTTTCCAAGCCCGCATAACCAAGGCCCACCTAGAGAATGCTACTTATTTAATTCATACACATGCATATGCATATCATTATTCATTCATACATGTGTAGGATACTTAAGCATAACATTAAATATAATACCTAAGCATAATTATCACACATCCACTACGTGTCAAGATAATGCCTAACATTTCTTTATTCACAACTTTTCCCCCTAAATTCATAATATTATTCTTGGCCACATATTCCATTATTACTACGCTAGAGCGAAAAATTTGGGGCTTCTTCATTGGCAGAGACTATAAAGGGAATTCTATCAATCTAAATTCTTTGATACTAAAAAGGGAATTCTATCAATCTAATATCATTGGCAGAGACTCCTTCACAATTCACCACATTGCAATATTCATGAAATATCTATCAATAAGGAGTTTCTGAATTTTCTCCTCCGAATTGGTGATCTTGTATCATGGAAATTAATTATGGGTCTAGTTGGAAGTTGTCTGCATCAATTTGAGGTGCTGTAATAGGAGATCTTGCTCTTGCATATATGGGTACGAAAAATTCTTTCAAATGCCTGTTTGTCATGTCAATACTCATTGGATCTAAAAAAAGATTAGTGGGTTTTGGAAACAATCACAATCACCTACAAAATAGAATTATTAGAAAAACAAAATGCATAATTTAAATTGTAAGAAAGAAGAATGCAGAATTTTAAAAACAAGAAACAAATACAAAAATAAGGAAAATAAAATTGAATTGCAAGATATTTACAAAATGAGGAAATGTAAAATTTTTATTAAACAAAAAGAAAATGTCTAGAGTAACTAAATAATGAGTCAACTAATGATAATCGAAACAGTCTCCAGTAGCAGTGTTAAAAACTTGATATCAGAAATCGCAAGTGCACAATTTTGACGTCAAATAATAAGAATATCGACCTACAAGAACTGTTAATTGAGTACTAGTCAAGTTCACAATGCTAGTTATCTACAAGATCAATGTCATGTATAGTCTCGAGAATAAGAGATTTGCCCACGCGGGCATGGCGCGATTGGTAATGGCTCACTTGGGTGACCCCTCACTTTCCGGGTTCGATTCCTCCCTAGTAGAGCGCGCAGTATGATGACGGAAGAAATCGCCATAGGCCGTTGCGTGGTCGGGTCATCGGGTACCGATATCATCAGTGGTGAAGTCGCCACGTGTCTCCATCCCACGATTTACCCTCGTTGACCGGTGGGGACTCTCGTTGAAGGTTGTGGGGCAGGGCCGGTCAGCCAAGCAAATTAGTCGAGCATAAGCCTGGATACCCCTTGTAAATAAAAAAAATCGAGAATAAGAGATTTGAGAAAGGGAGAGAATTGAGAGAGCATGGGGAGAAGGTTTGAGAGCAAAGAGGGTCTAGGGAAGGCAAGCAATCAAAGGGAGAATTTGTAATTGGAGCGAAGGATTCTAGAAATTCAGTTTCACTATGATATTAGTGGACATCCCCAAGTATTGTCCACTTTCCTACCTCTATGTTTACATTCTTCTAAGAATTCTTAACAAATACCGATACGATCCCATGATGGTAGTATTAGAGTGTTTACCCCAATTTCAATGCTATTATGTAAAAAGATAACATTAGAAAATTTGCTTAAAAGGTTACCCCTGTTATGTGAGGACCAATGGTCATACAATCTAGATTACTCAATCCAGTTCCTAACACTAAGTTGGAGAAAATTTATTAATCAATAGTTAGCTAATCCCTTACAGAGAATTAGCCTCTCATCAAGGTAATTACTCTAAAAAGTGAGCTAAAAAGATTATCCCCTGTCATGTGAGGACCAACAGTTATATAATCTAGAGCATTTCCCATTTATAGTGACCAATCCTCCACATCTCACTTTATACTCAACACACTCATTCAATCGAACAAGAAAAAGGCATAAACATATCATAGAATAGGAAAATGAACAAATACATAGTTTATACATCAATTTCACATCATAATTACTCCCTTAATCCTAGAATATGGAGAATATACTCCATAGAGAAAAATAAAAACAACAAAGAGACAAGTAAATAGCAATCCACAACTCAATACACGAATTGAGAGAGAAGAGAATGTTTATCAAAGCATTGTTGGTCTTCTTGGTTGAAAATCTCGCTCTGACGGTGGACGGATCGTCAAGATGGATGAAGATGGTCGCTCTAGGATTTTACTTAGAGGGAAAAACCCTCTCTCAAAGAAGGGGATAGAGTACCCTCATCCCATATGCGGGATCAATGTGATCGATAGAGGGGGTGAATATCGATATGAAATTTCTCAAATTCAAAATGTGAGTAAACGCACTGGAATAATAAAAAGAACAAGTCAAAACAACGCTAACAAGCTTTGTTTTTACTGTCGGTGCAATCGACCCATGCTTGATAGGGTAGATCATGGGTTTTGATGTGTGTATCAATATGATTAAGTTAGGATTTCATGTTGATTTAATATGTGTGCTTGAGTTATGAGGACTTGGTGAATCACACATGGGAGTAACGGAGTGTAGCATCCGATGGATGAGAGCCAAGAAAGAGGACTTTAAGGGTGAGCTAAGGAAATAGACTTCAAAGGTATACGCAAAGGATGGCATGGAAGCAAGTCGTGGGCTTGTATGCGCATCTAAGGGACGAGAGCCAAAGGAAGAGAACTTCAAGGGGCAATCTGAGGAAGTGGATCTCAAGGCATACGCGAAGGATGGACGTCGGAGTGAGTTTGAGTGAGCTTGTAAGCTGGGCAGTCGACTCGCAAGGAAGGCAGTCGACTGCCAGCGTCAAGTGGAAACTCACAGAAAGATCAGTCGACTGGTCTGCTCAAAAATAGAGTCGTTAGGCTAGCAGTTGGCTAGCAGTTGGTTGGGCATCAGTCGACTAGCCCTGGGGGCAGTCGATTGGTGTCGGGGCTAAGCTATTGGCAATAACAGCTCTCTCCTCTATTTAAGAGGTGGCTATGGGGCATGAATAGGTTGTGATTTTTTATTGTAAATCCTTTTCTAAGTGCCCAAAGCTTCCATAACCTATTCTCTTCCTTATACTCTGAATCTCATCTTGTAGAAGAGGAAGAGAGCATCTTGTGAGGGTTTCTCCATCTTCAAGGAGAAGATCATAGTGAAGCTTGATTGTGTGGTGTGGATCCTTGAATTAGTCACCTCTAGGAGATGGATACCAAGTAAATCAAGGGAGTTAGCATTGCTTTCATTGTTAATTGATTTTGTTTATTATTATTTTTGTTCTTTAGCTAACATTCTTGTAGACTAAATTAAAGAGAAGCTATTCACCCCCCCTAGCCTAACGTCATGGTCCTAACAAGTGGTATCAGAGCAAAGTTTGTTTCGGGAGAACTCACCGTCAATTAGAACATCAAGATGGTGTTTCAAGAGGGATATAGCACCGGACGACCATCATTCTTCGATGGCAACTACATTGCGTATCGGAAAGGTAGAATGGAATACTATTTAATGAATGATATTGAAAATTGGTTTAGTGTTGTTGATGGCTTTGAGATGCCAAAGGATGAGAGGGGAGAACCTCTTCCTATCAAGAATTGGACAAACGAAATTACGAAGAAGGCTCAAGCAAATGCAAAGGCCATAACAACTCTACAATGTGGCCTTTCAAAGGAGAAATTGAACAAAGTTGGACCATTCAAGTCCGCCAAAGAGCTTTGGGATAAACTCATTGAGTTAAATGAGGGATCAAATGAATCAAGAAGAGCCAAGAAGGTCCTCTTGGTTGCTCAACTTCAATCCCTCACCATGAAGACAAATGAAACCGTGATTCCATTGCACGGTAGATTTAAAGAAATCGTCAATGAGCTCCATATGATAGGTGAGAAAATTGAGAATAGGGATCTAATAAGGTATGTGCTTCAATCTTTCCCTAGAACTACTTTATGGGCCTCAATGGTTGATGCTTATAAAGTCTCTAGGGATCTTTCTTTAGTAAAACTTGATGATTTATTTTGTGAATTTGAATTTTATGAACAAGCTAATGTCTCCACCAAAGAAAAGAGTATAGCTCTTATTGTAGAAAAAGAGAGGAAGAAGAAGAAGGACAAGAAGAACGTGTCATACTCATCATTCAATTTGGAAGAATCAAGCGCCTCAATAGATAGTGATCAAGAGGTGTATATGGTAAGAAAGACAAGGAAAGCATTTAAAAGTTTTTCTTCTAACAAATCTCATGGTAAAAAAAATTCAAGAAGTAAAAGTAGGACAAGAAAGGTCATATGCTACAATTACTATGAAGAAGGACACATAAGGGATGATTGCCCACTCTTGAAGAAGAAGGAAGAAAAGAAGAAGGAGGAGACGAAGAAAACAAAAGAAAAAGGCAAGAAAGTTAAAAACTTAAAGGCGACATGGGATATTTCTTCATCATCGAAAGAAGAAAAACACCACGTATCCCATTTTGCTCTAATGGAAATTGAAGACATAGCATCCACATCATCCAAAGATGAGAAGTGCTCAAGTGAAGATGAAGAAGGGAGCTTAAGTGAAGGGGGAGGTCAATCTTCGTATTCGGACATCTCGGTAAGTGAGGTATACAAACTATCCACTACTACTCTTGTAAAAATTATTTCTAGCACTAATGATGATTTGTTTAAAGCTACAAAGAAAATTAAGGGTTTGAAAAATGAAATTTGCATGTTAAAAGAAAAATTAGAATCTTTGACAATTAAGGACAATATACATGGTTCTTCTTCTAGTTCAAATGATTCATCTTTAGAAGAAGAAAATAAGGAATTAAGGGAAAACGTAGATAGTCTTACCAAATCCCTTAGAACATTTGAAATTGGCTCAAAACCCCTAGATATGATCATTGAGAGCCAAAGAGCATGTTTCAAGAAAGAAGGGTTAGGGTTTGGAAAATCTAGCAATGGAAAAAACCTATCATTGTTTACTTGCTAGAGGACAAGCAAAGACCAAGACCCTAAATAAGAAATGGATTCCTAAGGAGTACTTGGTCAATCCAATTAGGAAACACTTCTATTGGGTGCCAAAATCAATCCTCAAGGGTTAAAGGATTTGGATTGAGTCAAACATGATGTTAAAATTTCAAATTTTTGAAATTTGGTTGACTTGAGACATTGAGAGGGAGCATTTTAGCCCAAGTAGAAATTCTTGATAAAATTGGCTAAATAGGATGTACCTTTAATACATCTCATATTGCTTTGATTTATGATTGCATTTATGCATATGAGATGTTAGGATGATATAAATAATTCACTTATGCTTGTGGCATTTTGATGAGTTATTGGATGTATAACATTAGTGATAATAGACCAACTATGGAGAAAGTAAATGTTTAATTAATGGACATCTTGCCCATAGATCATAGTTGGACATTTCAAATGATTTGAAAATATTTCTGTGTTTTATTTAGTATGGCATAGGTTTACAAAATACATGGTTTCAAAACTAGGATGTAAGTTTGATACAAAATTGAGTGTTTTCATGAAAATATATTTTTCTTTGTTAGAAAACATCACAAGAAATATGTTTGCAAAATTTTAGAATTTTTTGAAATTTTTTATGCATTTCTAATTTTCAGCTCAAAAGACTGAAATTTCAGACTGATATGTATCAGTCGACTGGTACAAAGACCACTCGACTGAACATTCTGTGACTTGACAATTCGCTGAGGCCAGTCGACTGGTAATTGATTCAGTCGACTGACACTGGTAATATTTCTAGAGATTTTCAGAGAATAAAAAATGCCCCTAATTGATTCCAAAGGGTAATATTGCTTGGGACAATCTTTTTGATAGTGTCAAAGGGGATGAATTGGATGGTTTAAGTTAGATTTTAACTTAATTCTTTATGTTTGTGAGAAAATTGAAAATCTTGTGGTAAGGCATAGGTTAAGGGGGAGGATGCATGTCTATGTGTCTTAATATACTATGCTTTTAAATTTTCAATTGTTATGGTTGTACCTAACATAAACATATTGCCACACATCAAAAAGGGGGAGATTGTTGGTGCAATCGACCCATGTTTGATCGGGTAGATCATGAGTTTTGATGTGTGTGTCAATATGATTAAGTTAGATTTTCATGTTGATTTGATATGTGTACTTGAGTCATGCAAGACTTGGCGAATCACACATGGGAGTAACAGAGTGTAGCATCTGAGGGACAAGAGACAAGGAAGAGGACTTCAAAGGCGAGCCGTGGAAGTAGACTTCAAAGGCATACGCGGAGGATGACATAGAAGCAAGCCGCAGGCTTGTGTGCGCATCTGAGGGACGAGAGCCGAAGGAAGAGAACTTCACGGGGCAAGCCAAGGAAGTGGACCTCAAGGCATACGTGAAGGATGGACTTCAGAGTGAGTTTGAGTGAGCTTGTAAGTTGGGCAGTCGACTGGCAAGGAATGCAGTCGACTGCCAGCGTCGAGTGGAAACTCACAAAAAGATCAGCCGATTGGTCCAAGCACCAGTCGACTGGTTTGCTCAATAATAGAGTCGTTGGCAAGCCATTGGTTGGGCATCAGTTGACTGGCCCTGGGGGCAGTTGACTGGTATCGGGGCTGAGCTGTTTTCAATAACAGATCTCTCCTCTATTTAAGAGGAGGCTTTGGGGCATGAATAGGTTGTGGTTTTTTATTGCAAAATCCTTTTCTAAGTGCCCACAGCTTCCATAGCCTATTCTCTTCATTATACTCTAAATCTCATCTTGTAGAACAGGAAGAGAGCATTTTGTGAGGGTTTGTCCACCTTCAAGGAGAAGATTGACAAGTTGTCAATTAGTATAATCCATTGGCATGATAATTGAGGTGTTTTGTTACTTTTATATTTTATTTTACAATTTTTGTCATATTCTTTGAGTGGAGATTATTTTGAAGCTTTAGTATAAATTTATCTCAATTGTCATATTATTTCTCATAGATTTAAGGTGGTTTTTGTAGGGACATTTTAAATTGATTTAGATGGGCACTTGGTCAAGGCAAACCACAACGAGTCATCTTGCAAGGAGGTTTAATCGATCTAGCTCTCATCAAGGACTTGAAATCCAAACCCAATACAAGCCAAGCCATCCTAAATAATCCCTAATTCCCTTATGAACCAAACCGAACCCAAATTGAACCCGGTTCATGAAATCTCACAAAAAGAAAAAAAAAACCCTAAAGAGGAGTGGTTACTGTTCCATTGGATCGTCTTCTTCGCCAAGCCCCGTTATTCTCACTCTCTCAAGTTCTAGACTTCATTCAAGCTATAGAGTCTGCGAGGAAACTTCAAGACATGATCTGGACGGTTTTGGGAAACTGGAATCGCGACGGCGAGGGTTTGGTGGTCGTGACTGAGGGAGCTCTGTTTTAGCTGCCATTTCTTTCCGAGATTCGCTGAGGAGTTCATCGATTGTCAGAGGTGTTCTTTGGTGGTTCCTGACTCCATTTCGAGCTTCATAGAACAAATTCGCAACAGAACAAGGTTTAGTTTCTAGATTTGCAATTTCAGGGACTGTTCGAATCTGATTTGCCGATTGAGAGAGTGTTTCTTGATTGATGTTCTTCATATTCGAATAGATTCAAGTTTAGAGAATCTCTTCAACTTTCTTGCTGATTTCTGGAATTATTTCCAGTTTCTGTGTGACGGCAGGAATGTGGTTTGAAGTGAAGCAAGTGAACTCACGTGTGTAGGAGAGTTTAGTTTAAATTCTGCACTTGTCTTTTGAATACTTTGTAACTGAATTTTGAGAGCTATAGTTAGATATACATTTCGAGTTACTACCTAAAATTTCTTTCTGTTTAGTTTTGGAAATGTGGTACCCTGCATGTTTGTTTCGGCAAGTTAGATTTACTTCTGCTTAATTTCTTTTAACAAGTCCAGGTTTAAGTTCAATTTATGTTTGAAGTGTTTATGATTAGTTCTGTTAAATAGATGCTTGTAAGTCTAAAAGAAATTGCAATTAATCTTTGAATGAAATGATTAGTTCCTTTAGTTATTTAACTTCTTGCATTTACAATTAACTTTAGAGTAGTTCAGTTTTACAATTGTATCGAAAATCCAAAAAAAAAGTTATTCAAGCATTAAGTCAACCAAACACTACTAGCTCTTGGAAAAATACGACTCGAGACCCCTATTTTACATTTCATTGGTGAGAGTGGGTTTTCGACTTTTAATCAATTTGAGACCATTTGTGACACTGGCAGTGGGTACATAAAATTTTGGCGCCGTTGCCGGGGAACCATATTAGTAGTGATTGCTTGATTTTAGCTTGTGCATAGTTTTACATTTCTTGAGTTCATTTCTCTTGGTTTAATTGTCTTTCGGCTTGTGCTTTCATCTTGTGTTGGTTGTATGACCAAGACCGCAAATGGAGAGTTAGTGGAATTTAATCCAAAAATTGAACGGACATTGAGAGCTTTGAGAAATCAAGAGAAGTTATCAAAAATGGCTGAGAGCAGTTCTTCACACTTGAGTAGTCCTATGGAAGAAAATAACAGAACAATGAAGGAGCTTACAGCCCCTGATTCATCCATCCAATATTCTTGTATTGCTTATCCAGAGTTAGAAGGAGACTTTGAGTTGAGATCTGGATTGATTCATTTGCTGCCTAAATTTTAAGGTTTATCTGGGGAGGATCCTAACAGGCATTTACATGAGTTCCATATAGTTTGCTCCACCATGAAGCCACAGGGGATTTCAGAAGAAGATATTAAATTGAGAGTGTTTCCTTTTTCGTTGACAGGAGTAGCTAAGGATTGGTTATACTATCTTCCAGCCGGACACATTACTAGTTGGATTGATATGAAGAAGGCATTTTTGGAGAAATTTTTTCCAGCATCAAGGACTGTAATTATTAGAAAGAACATATGTGGAACTCAACAAACAGTAGGGGAGACTCTTTATGATGATTGGGAGAGATTCAAGAAATTGTGCTCAAGTTGTCCTCAACACCAAATTAGTGAGCAGTTATTGGTTCAATATTTTTATGAAGGGATATTACCTATGGACAGGAGCATGATAGATGCAGCAGCAGGAGGAGCATTAGTGAACAAAACCCCAAAACAAGCTAGAGAACTTATTTCAAACATGGCCAACAATTCGCAACAATTTGGAGGTAGAGCACTTACTACAAGAGGGGTTAGTGAAGCTCAATTGGTGTCAAATGAGCAAAAGGAGATCAAGAGTTCATTGTTGGAGTTAACTTCTTTGGTGAAACAAATTGCATTAAATAATGTGAACCAACCTCAAAACTTTCCAGTAGCTTCTTTTCAAAATCCGGTTATGGGAGTGTGTAGTATATGTTCAAGCCAAGAGCATAATTCGGATTTGTATCCTAATCTTCAACAAGATGAATCTTTAGTTATTTTGACTAGAGGAGGCCAATACCAACAAAGAAACAACCCTTATTCATCTACTTATAATCCGGGTTGGAGGGATCATACGAATCTAAGATATGGAAATTCATTCTATCAACAACCACCCTTCCAACAAGTTCAACAACAAAAGCAGCCTTCTTTTCAGACTTCATAGCAACCAATTCAAGGTTCTCAACAGCAATTTCAACATTCACAGAATTTCCAGCCACTAAATCTGTCATCTCAGCAACCACAGCAAGGTTTCCAGCAATCTAATCAACAATTTCAGCATTTACAGCAAAACCAACTTTTGAATCAGCCACAACAGTAGTTTCAGCAAAATTTCAGAATTTTCAGC